>JAGKQL010000071.1:2475078-2516550 GCA_018398635.1 Cyprinodon brontotheroides
TATTTATACAGGAAATGAACATTTGCCAGGAAGCTGTTTATGCAAAGAAAAGAGCTTTATCACAAAAACACACTCACACACACACACAACTATATACAACGCATATCCAAACACATTACGCGTGAGTCCGCCAAAATTACAAGTCCGTGAACGGTCCGTTTGCTTCCTCTGGGTTTGAGGTAACTGGCAGCATTCCCCTCCGAGGCAGGTCCGGATCAATGCACCAGCGCCTACTGGTGATGTGGCTCTGTGCCGACATCGCTTCTAACCGGGACTGCAAGCTTAACACAGAGTTCAGAGAGATCCGACCTACGAAATGGCGGAGCGAACTTCCAGAGTTTCATTTCCTCATCTGCTAGCACATTCTGCCTCGATTCCAGCAGCTGTAAAAAACAAACAATCCAGCGCGCACTGCGTATGGACACAACACATCTATCAATGCACCTGAAAAATAGTCACCAAATAAAGAAGCCTTACTCTCTTTCTTTTCTGAATGCTTGGCAGATTCCGCACGCAACGTGTTAAGCTGGCTGTGTATATCTGAAGCTCCTGCGTACCGTCTCATAATACGTCTTACAGGCAGCTGGAAAACAATTAAATGAGAGTGGTATGAATAATAGGAGGTCACCACCTCATTATGAGGCGAGATTAGTCTGTGAAAACAAAATGTACAGTTACCCTTGCTCACACTGGCTCCGGTGGCGGTTACCGAGCCGACGGAGACCGCAACTCCCGCACACCCCCTCTCACACACGCCCTTTTGACTACGGTGCGGTCGCGGCTCCTCGGCAACAGGTCCGGAGATTCAACTCACGAAGAACAGAAGTTCGCTTGAGTTCACGTAACTTCACGCATAACACGCCCAAATAAGGATATTTGCGATGAGCTTGCTGCGGAGGGCTCCGACGCGCCCGCTTAGGATAGCTTTCTTATGAATTTTCTGCAGCACCGAGTGTTCACCGGTAATCGCAGCGGACAGCTCAGCAGCCGGTGAGGTTTACGTCTTTTTAATGACTTGGAATCACTGCGGCGCCGCACCCACCACACACCGCAACGGTAAGACCGGAGTCGGTGTGAGCCTGGGGGTAATGATCAGTATCCATCCGTATCTATTTCCTTTTACCGCAGAATGAAAGCATATTCTTTAACTCTTACCCTTGCTCCGGTTCATAGCGCCTGCAATTTGTCTCCGAGTTGTGAAGACGGCGTACTGCTTCCTGTGAATCACAAAAATACACTTTAATAAAGCTTGTTCTTGCAAGGCTACTATTAGCCGTAGCTTTAGGCTAGGCTGCTATTAGCCGTAGCTTTAGTCTAAGCTGCTATTAGCGTAGCTTTAGGCTAGGCTGCTATTAGCCGTAGCTTTAGGCTAGGCTGCTTTTAGCTTAGCAGGCAGTAATCGAACATATATTTACCGCTAGCTTCTCTTCTTTGAGTTCGTCTCTCCCGCACAGTTGTTCGACTGCAGAGTCGCCATCGCGTCCAAGAGGAGTTGAAGGCGAGTTGAACGCGAGACGTCGTCCAGCCATTGATCACGTACCAGCAAAATCCAAACAAAGGAACTGGAGATAAAGTTCTTCTGAGTATAGCTCCTCCAATCACATACGAGGTCATTGTTATACGGAAGGACTCGCGAGAACAGCTGCGTCTATCATGTTTTTTGTTTTTTTTTTTGCTTTATTGGCAATTCCGTGTAACAATACAGAGTAATTCAAACATCAAACAAAGATACACAGCAGTTGGTGACATTATAACTTAAAAAAAATGAGACATATAATGTAAAAAATAAATAAAAATAAAACAAGGGAAACAAACATATAAATAAATAAACAAATAAATAAAATAAACATAAAATAATAATAGCTAGGGGTTTACATTGAGTTTATGGTCATTTAACTTTTTGTAGCTTCCTGTCCTAAACAGTCTTTAAGGAAACATATTAGAAGATGCAATATTGTATATGTGAGAGAGGAGTTGCTGTAAAACAATGGTTTACCACAGATTTAAAACTAGTAATAGCATAAAGAAATATTGAAATTCTAAAACAGTCTTTAGACTTTTTATCAGCAATTACTGTGGGTAGCACAACTTGTGTTACAGAAAATAGCAGGCTTTGGAGATATGTTCTGGAGAATCTTGATTTATACCATACTACAGAACATTTCAAAAGGCTGCTGACTTTTTCTAAGTGAAACCCTGTCAGAGCTATCCTTAGATATCAGCCCAGTTACAGTTTGCCCTGCAAAAATAATCTGCTCTCTTGAAAATCTCAAACTCTTGCCACATTTCAGGCATCGAACATAAACATTTTTTAGTGAAGAATCAACAACTAGTTTTACCCAATCATGAAGTGTAATTAAATATATTGGATATTTTTAACTTTTTTAACAAATAAAAAACTGAAGAGTGGGGTGTGCAAAATGAATCGGCCCCTTTTACTTTCAGTGCAGCAAACTCTCCCCAGAAGTTCAGTGAGGATCTCTGAATGATCCAATGTCCACCTAAATGATACTAAATAGAATCCACCTGTGTGTAATCAAGTCTCCCGATAAATGCACCTGCTCTGTGATCGCCTCAGAGGTCTGTTTAAAGTATTTTGAGCATCATGCAATGGGTGCTGGAGGTGAAGCCTAGAAATGTAGTTATCTGTTCAGATTCAATGTCTTGCCTGACTAGTTTTAAAAGTGGAAAATCTGAAAGCCGTCAAGATCTTTTAGATGAAGTCAGTTATTTAATGTATGGTATAAGGCAACAAAATATAAGTATTCAATTCACATGGGTTCCAGCACACAAAGGAATTTTAGGTAATGAAAAAGTAGATAAGTTAGCTAAAGAAGCAGTTAAGGTAGGAGAAATTGAATATGATGTCCCGCTAAGTAGAACAGAAATAAAAGTAATTATTAAAGATAAAATAAATAAGGTATGGCAGAAGAGATGGAATTTAGAAGAAAAAGGAAGACATTTATATAAAATACATAAAGATATTAGCATAAGATATAACAGTATAATGAGTAGAAGAGAGGAAATATGGATAAACAGGTTAAGGATTGGGCATACCAGTTTAAATGCAGGTCTAAAAATAATAGGGAAACATCCAATGGGTAATTGTTGTTATTGTGGAGAAATCGAAGGAGTAGAACATGTGTTGATCTATTGTAGCAAATATATAAAAGAGAGGAAAGAACTGGAAAGGGTAATGGGGAGTTCAGTAAAGATGGCTGATTTATTAGGGAAGCATCAATCAGATAAGATAATTAAAGCACTTATTAAATATTTAAAAGATACAGAATTAGCTGGGAGAATTTAGTGTGTGTATGTGCGTGTGTGTAAGTATAGATAGAATTTAGTTTCATGAAGATATAAAGATATATAGGCATTATATTTCTGAATTACATCTCCGTCCAGTTGATGGCGGTAATGCACACAGGATGCAAACTGCCAGAAAACTCAATAGAAGAAGAAGAAGAACAAGGAACACATCAGACAGGTCCGAGACACTGTTGTGGAGAAGTTTAAAGCTGGATTTGGAAACAAAAAGATTTCCCAAGCTTTAAAAATCCCAAGGAGCACTGTGCAAGGAATGCACATTTTACCTTGCTGATTCTGATTCACATTTTACCAACTGATTCTGATTAAAACTAATTTTTGAAATAAATTATTTTGTGTATTTTTTTATATAACATTTGCCATTGCTAATGGCATACACAGTAATCTAGCGTACCTCAGCATTGTTGCTGACCTTATGTGCTTATGACCACAGTGTACCAATCTTCTGATGGCTACTTCCAACAGGATAATGCGCCATGTTATAAAAGTGAATCATCTCAGACTCATTTCTTGAAACTTTTCCACTTAAGTAATTGTGAATTGAGCATATTGACAGACAACATTTTATGTTTTATCTTAAATGCAATTTTTTTTTTAAATAATTACTGCTCTAAATGTATTGCTCTGTCAGCTAAAGATCTGTTTTGGTCTCTATACTCTAATTAATTATAATAAATCAATTCAAGCTAAAATGTAGAGTCTATACTGAGCCTGATCTCTTTGTATCAGAGATGTTTCTTACCTTTTAGAAAAATGTCACTTGGGGTAAAACTCCCCCTGCAACCCTGATTTGCATTTGTATAGCTCACAGCATTTTTTCATTTTTACATGTTAAAGCCTCCCTAGAATTCCATGGGGGGAGGCATGGGTGGAACACTGCCTAAGAAAGTCCCGTCAATTTCTGACAATTTATGGGAGTTTTTCGGCGAAGCCTGCAAATTACCATGAACACGTTAACCTGAACTTCCACGACAATCTACAGTGCAGCATATTGACCGAAAATCCCACTTTTCATGCAGTGCCAGTCCCTCCAACATTACTTCACAAATCATGAATCGCTTTTCAGATGTAAATGCCCCTTTAGCGCTGTGGCTGGAGAACCATTCCACCCCATTCAGTTTCGGTTTTAGCTCAAGTTTCTCTCTTTGAGAGTGTTTTACCTGAAAGCAGGGATGGAAAAAATATTATATTCGTCATTAAATATAACTAGGTCTACGTCATCACTGTCGCCAACCCCGCCAATGATTTCGAAGCGGAGCCACCAGCCCAGCGATCAAGGCGATAACCCTGATCTATACAATTAAAATGGCTGCATGAGCTGGATGCTAAAGAAAAGCAAGAATATTTATACAATAATGAGCATCTGGCTTATTTATTTAGGGGGGAAATATAACTCAAGCAATCTCTCCTCTCTCTCTCTTCCGCTGCAGACATGAAGACAGCATCGTGAAACTGCAGTAAAGTTGACAATATTTTTCACAGATTCGGCTCTTCCAGATTAATAACTGCGTGGATTGGATTATTTATTCAACAAAACGAGACACCAGAGCAAAGCAGACAGTGAACTACAACCGTAGTTCCCTCCAAAACTAATCTCCTATTGCGCTGGGAGAATTACATTATTGTACCCTATGGGGAGCTCTCTGCTAACCAACAAATGCTCCGTCTGCAAGAGTTGCAAAATAATCAGAAAGAAATATTCAAAAGCGTCATCCAAGGAACCCAAGGAGCGGTGGATAATTATCCCATTGTGGATTCAAAAAATAAAAAACTTTTCTGAGAATTTCAAACCCTATAAATGACAAATGGCACCTCTATTCTATTATTAGAATGAGTATAAAATGAGCAATGACTACACTATAGATTATTGTAGTGCCTTCAAACTTGTAGGATACACAGATAACCTCATCTGGATCATACTACAACTTTTTTTACTTTGGTAAAATGTACTAAACTCCATTTTTATTTAGATTTTTCATTGTTATTATAAGAATATAATCTATTATTGTTGGGAGCTGGAGAAGTTCCACCTTCCTCCAGCCCGCCGTGGATCCTCCTGAGCTGAGCTGCCTGCACACCTGTGACTGATCATCTCATCAGGAGGACCACAGTATTTAAGCTGTCTTCAGACCTTGCCTCGACGCCGCAGTGTTTAATCAGTTTGGTTAGCACCCTAAGCCTAGAACCTCCTGAGAAACTTTGCTATCTCTGAGTCCAGTTTGGATTCTAACCTTTTTTGTCTCCTCTGCTTCCAGGTTACCTGTTTTTTCCCCTGTGAAGCTCTGGAAGAGCTTAACCTGCCGAGCCTGCCCTCTGAGCCAAACTCGAAGACTCTCTTCTGGATTTCCAAGCAGCTCTGGATTTAGGAGCTGGGAACTCAAACCAAGGTCAACACCCTCACTAGAAGTAAGACGCTGAAACAGTTATCGGACTCTGCTGAACCAAACCATCTCCGGACCCAACAGTTCCTCTCCCAAAGTCTCTTCTACGCATCTCAAGGTACAAACCAGAATCTCTCAAGATCAATTCCAACCAAGCCAACGCTAACTGAACTGTCTCCCTCACAGACTCCAGTGAACCAGTCCTCAGGCCTGAATCCAGCAAACTGTACATTTATTTTGTACTTGTGTACCAATAAACTTGTTAACTTTTCCCCTGAGTCCGTTGTGTTCTGGAATCTTGGGCCTCTCAGTAAACCCATCATGACAACTTATGGCTTAGGCAGGAGCAGCATTTTGTCATTTTGTATACCTAAAATGTAAACAAAAGAAATTTTTGTTTAGTACAGCTCTCTAGACATTTCATCTTTTTAAAAGTGCAGCTTTGACAACAAACTATTTTTGGAGATGTATTCATTGTTATTATAAGCATATAATAGCCAATAATTACAGTATAGATCATTGTAGTACCGCCAAACTTGTAGCACACATGGATAACCTTATCTAGTTCATACTGCAACTCTTACTTTCGGAATATGTACTAAACTCTATTTTATTTTTTTTTTACTTTTTCATTGTTATTATAAGCAGGCCAGGTGTGCAATCTCTGCAACAGGAACCATAGCACTGAGCGTTGTGTGCACTGCACAAAATATACCTGTCACAAATGAAGGAAGGACTCACCTTGGGTTTGTGAAAACTTCTAAATGGGACAATTGTAGCTTCATATGTAGTGCTTTTCCTTGGGTGAAATAAATGTTACTGCTATACTGAAATCATACTGTTTGTCATTCTCTAAACTGAAATGTTGAATGACATGAGAAGGCAGAGCAAGACAAAATACAATTATTCACTAAGTTTCTTTCTCATAGTGAGCTTTGCAATATAAATGACTCTGTTGGACAATATAAATAGGCTCTGCCTTGCCTTGTTGGAAAAGCATGATTATGACCTGTTCTCAGCTCAGGAACTAGGATCCGTATGATATCTGGTTGTTCAATAGGTTTGCCTTAATAAAAGATTTAGATATGATATATAAAATGTTTTCACCCCGAGTTGCAAAGTCCACATGTTGGTGGAAATGAGGAAGAACAGTCTTCAAGTTAGCCTGGTTAAAATCCCCAGCAATGATGAAAACACCCTCTGTGTGCAGATTGGAGCTCAGAGATAGCCTGGTATAGAGTCTTCATGGCCTCTTTAGTGTTAGCACTGGAGGGCACATAAACAGCAGTGATGCTAACCACACTGAACTCAGTTAACAGTCAGAAACTCGATGTCTGGAGAGTAGAAGCTTGTGACTGATCCAGCATCCAGCATTTGTGGCATCCAGCTGTTGTTGATGTAAACACACAGCCCCCCACCCCGAGTCTTACCACTTAGTTTCTTTGTTTACTATTGCCAGCGTGGTATCAGCATTGGCCCCTCCAGGCTAATAGCATTTGTCGCAGTATTGCTGGATGCAACGCTTAGACTCTATCAGAATGATCAGGTGCAGCAGTTACACATCTACTTTATTGAAGAGAGTTCGAGGTCAGAGATTATCCATTTTGTTATCCAACTGCATTAGACGTTGGAGAGCAGGACTGATTGTAGCGGAGGTCTGTGGGAATCTCTCCTTAGTTTTGGTGTTTGCCCCCCTCTGGAGCCTGCGCTTTCGCCATCTCGGCTGAAAACTCTTCCTCCGGCACCGGCCTGGTAGGTGATTCCGCTTTATGTTTTGTTGAGCATCATCGTCTAAATTTGCTTGCTCTGCGGCATCTTAAACTGTCCAAAAATGTCTGTATTTAAAACATATGGTGACCGTAGTTCCAGCAGGTAGTTTGGCGATCAAAGATGCGGGTTTGATGTCTAGTTTTTATCGTTTTAAGTGGCATATTCCATGGAAATTGTCTAGAGGTGTTCTTGGCCGCTGCCTTGGATCGTCGCAATGGAAAGCAAGTCTGTGCACTTATGAAGAATACACAGTTTGAAAACAATAAAATAATAGTAGGTAAAAGGATGTATTGGCAAGACAAATTAATGTACATATTCAAACATCAGAGAGCGAGTATTACTGTCTGCCCCCTTCCAGTTTGCAGTTTCTTACTTGTGGGAAGAAGGATTTTGGTTCCGTATGAAGCATATACACACACCAGCCACTTTATAAGGTACCTCTGTCCAACTGCTCGTTAACACATACTTCTAATCAGTTAATCACATTACATAAGTTCAATGCATTTAGGCATGTAGACATGGGCTGTGTCCGAACATCCACCCTAATCACTTTATAGGGCACTATTTAGTGGTTACGCCATTTTAGGTGAGTGTCTGATCCTCTAGTGGATGAAAAAGTTGTGGACTTTAAATTTCCCATAATGCACCTTAAAAAGTAGTGATCATCCATGGTCATGCTTTGCTTGAGCTCTACTCACAAAGCATCATGGGATTTATTGTGGCAGCGGCAGATTAAAAAACGGAGCAGGCACCATGCGGGGAGGTGGAGTTACGTGACCAAAGGGAGTGAAAAGTAGTGATCATCTGTCTGAACGGTAAGTTAAGTGAGTTCACTATAAAGTCCACTATAAAGTCCCAATTCTATATAGCGATGGATCTAGGCTTTAGGGCGGTCATTTGGACACAGCCCGTGTCAAGATAATCTGCATTTCAAAATGAGCATGAGAATGAGGAAGAAGGATGATCTAAACCAGGTTTTCTTAACCCTTGTCCTAAGGGCCAACTGTCCTTTCTCAGAATATGATGGCTGCCAAGGAGGTAATACAATCATTTGAATCAGGTGTGCCTGAGAAGAGACACATCTAAAATATGAAAGTCAGTTGACCCTGAGGACTAGAATTAAAAACCTGCTTTAAGTGACTTACAACATGGCATTGTTGTTGGTGCAAGATGTGCTGGTCTGAGTATTTCAGAAACTGCTGATCTAGTTGGATGTTCAAGCAAACCTATCTCTAGGGTTTCAAGAGAATGGTGAAGTGGCACTGCTGTGGTTACAAACACTTGATGCCAGAGGACAGACAAGGATGACCAGACTGATCAAACAAATAGAAAGGCAACAGCAGCTAGAATAACTACTTTTTACAACTGAGGTATTCAGAAGAGCTTCTCTGAATGCATCACAACTCAAACTTTGAGCTGGATGAGCTACGGCAGCAAAAGACCACACCTGGACCACTCCTGAATGATAAGAACAGGAAACTGATTCTTCAATTCAAACAGGTTCACCAAAATTGGACAAAAGAAGACTGTAAAAAAACTGTGAAAACATCTGATGAATCTCGGTTTCTGCTACATCTGAGATTCAGACGTAGGTTCAGAATATAGAATCACCAACAAGAAAGCATGGATCCATCCTGCCTTGTATTGGTTTCGGAGTAATTCTGTGGGGTTTTTTTTCTTGTCATACTTTGGATCCATCAGTACCAATTTAACATGGTGTCAATGCCACAGCCTATCTGACAGTGGCGGCTGCTGAAAAATATTTTTGGTGGGGCTGATATAGCCTCAGTGTATGTCTCCAACTAATCCTAGAGTAAGAAATTCAAATAAACAACTATTGGACAATACATACAATTTAACAGTAATGATTTAATTTACTATATAATAACAGTAACAGTGATGATTTGGGTCAGTGTGACGGTTCTTTGGGCTCCAAGAATCCAGTCTCAGTTACCGGTTACCGTTGGGGATTTATTGAGCTCAAAAACTCAAAACAGGGTGCAAAAAAAAGAAACTAAACATGTACAAGATACTCTGGCCTCAGCCTCCCTCCAGTTACCAGCAATGTAACAAAGAAACAGAAAAACAAAAATCCAGCTGTCCCACACCCCTCATTAAATAGTTTAAGCCCCTCACTTCAGGCTCTCTTATTTCTGATTTCTTCATTAATCAGTTTTGTCCATATATTACCTCCACAAACAATTGATGTACAAAACAAATAATTTTTACAACTTAATTATTTTACACAGATTCATTGACTTATTCAATTACACCAAACTGGGTTTGAACCCAGCAAAGACGCAGCCAGACTGAAGATGACAAGTCCTCGTAGCATAAACACACCCACACACCCACACCCCCACATACCACACACACACACACACACACACACACACACACACACACACACACACACACACACACACACACACGCTAACCCCACTGAAATATTATGTGCACCCCTCAATACGCCAGCAGGTAACCAGGAACAGCTTGTGTTTTAAGTTCATGGAACCTACTGGGCTCAGCTATGTATTGGTCCTCACAAACACAGTATAATGTGAATGTGTGTGTGTGGCGCCAAGCAGTTAGAAAGGTTGTTTTAAGCGACGAGGGTGGATTCACACAGTCACAATAACCATGACATGAAATGTTCAAGTCCTACAACAGGGATGTTCTTCTGGCAAACGGGTAGATAAATAAGGATCTCAATCAATTTGGTGGAAGCTGCATCTCGTTAGCTTACATTAAGCCATCTTCCCTCTAATTGTCTGCACCCGCGCTTGGGTTCAGAAGCCTGTTAAAAGCCCAGTATTTTCAGCCCCAAGACCATAAAGTTCTGAGACGCTGATTGGCCATTAAATCCACCTAGCAATAGTACATGATTGACAGATTCTCTGCAAATGTGGGGCTGTCTGATCACAGCCCCCAGAACAGGAGACGGTAGGAGTTCGTCTGTGGAAAACCACAAATTAAATGACAGTAGATAGGGAAATGTTTTATATAATTTGTTTTTAACTTATAGGTACACAGTCTAGAGAGTAAAACTGACATTTATGAGTTAATTTAAAAATATATTTTCGTTTCTCTCTTCTTATCAGGGGAGGGCGGTGCCCCAGCGCCTATGGGCGACCGCCACTGCTATCTGAGTATTTTGTTTACTATACCCATCTCTTTATTACCACAGTGAACCCATCTTTTCACTTTTGACCCTATCTAGTCTGCAGTGATGACAGCACAGGGAAAAGCTTTTCAAAATAACCAAGAACACAATTCTGCTTGACTGTTCAGAATCAGAAATAAAGATTTAGATTAGTGTTTTACAAGAGGTGTGTTATAGCTATATATGTTATAGCTTTATATACTCTGTTGCATAATATATTTACTCAGTAACTTTTGAAAGAAAATTAGTTTTAGTATAAGTTGTACTTTACTGTGCTTTTTACTTTTAATTGAGTAATTTTTTTGTGAGAGTATTTCTTCCCTTACTTGGGTAAAATTTCTATTCAACTCATTAAAAATAACTTGAGCTAATATAGATCATATTAATATACAGCAAGCAGTACATAATGTCACTAGAATTTCTTCATCCTGTACTAACATATATGCATTACCTACTGTAAAGATTTGTTTTACATGTTTATATCCACAAAGTGTATTTAGAAATGTTTTTGTTCTGCCTGCATTTTTTTTTTAAATTGGAATAGTATAATGTTTAGGAAACCTTGTTGGCCGAGAGCGTTCACATGTTTATTGAGTAATTATATACATCTCTGTATCTCTCTGTGATGTGTTTAAGTTGTTTTCAAATACCAGAATATGAACATGTAATTACATAAATTTAAAACATTAAATTAGATGTTCCAAGGAGAGCTACTCTAACTTTAGTGAAACCTTTGAGTCAGATACGCAGCTCTGTGTTTCACACATAAAAGGATTTGTCCTACTGATAATGTGCTCCACATACACAAACATGCAGTTGAAATAAATAAATTTTAAAATGTAGAATGTCAAACAAAACAATGTTTATTAATGTTATTAAATTAGGTTTTTGAATATGAAGAGAATAGGGTGAAATGCAGAGAAATTGTTACTTCAGTGTAGCGGGCACTTGGAGAACACAGTCAGACTCGGGGTGTTCCAAACGAGGGCAGTTTAATCATGTCTTTGCTTGATGTAGACACCGTGAAAACTATATGTCATGGGTGGTACACAGGGTGTTGATGTAATCCCATGTCCAGGCAGGATAAAAGCAAACACTGGTCAAATAGTGGGTGAGTGTCTATAAAGAGTGGGGGTTTTACTAAATTTTTATATGCTCATTTTCATTGCTTGTTTCACTTGTAATTTTTTTTAGACAAGGCTGTATATGCAGTGAGATGAGGTTGGTGTACATGACACATAGGTATTTTATTTTAGAGGTTTTAAGTTGGTTATTAAAAATACATATTAAGTGGTCCTACTTAACCCAGTATAAATCCTCTAAGTGGATTATTCACAATTAATTATAAATAAAATAATCCTTTAAAGCCTTGTTAGAACAACTGTAAAATACAACAATGTGTTAAATGTTTCTTAAATAAACAAAGCAGAATAATGTTCACCAAGTATATGTATTCTCTTGAACTCTGCAGCATTTGCAGTTTTACTTATATGAATAAATACAAAAAAAACAATAATACACTTCTTGAATAAACAATTTACCTTTCTTAATACAAAAAAGGTAATATCTACTCCTAACTCTTCTCTCCAAGGCTGCTGTTTTATTGTTTTCCTCCTTATTCCTTCTCACCCAACTTATTGTGGTTAGTAAAATAGGAAGTTCAGCACATCAGAAAAGCAGGAAAAAAAGCTACAAAATGTAACCGTAGATTACCACAAGGTGCCAGCATTGGAGCAATAAACAAACAAGATATTTCACCATTTAGGAGTCATTTACATACAGAAATCAGAAAAGTACAGTGACCAATCCAATTTTATTCATATAGCACCTTGAAAATAGCCTGACATAGTCCGACTCAATTCTAGTCAGAATATGAGTCTGATACTGCTCCATAGAGCTGTGATTATGGGGCGTGTTTGAACGAACCAGGAAAAAAATGCCTCTGCACTCAATTGGATAGACCTACAACCAATAAGAGCAACGGAGTGCGCGATGGCGTATCTTAAGCGCCGGGCATAGTTGTTGTCCACAAAAATCAAAAGGCGTGCAGTTTCACGCCCTAGAATAAGAAGATATGAGACTTGATCAGCGTTTCTCTGTTCCTCTTTTAAAATTAATTTGCTGTCGATATCTTCTAGAACAGACCTAATAGCAAGAATCTACTCACCCAAACTCTCCAGCGGCAGCCATTATTGTTGTCACCCAAAGCGGCGCTTTGGTCAATGCGTGGTTGATAACGTTACTCTTGATCATCTGTCCATCATCGTATAAAGCCCGCCCTGACAATTTGATTGGATGCCGCCTGACGGTGGGCTTCAATACGGTCTGGCTACTATGGAGCAGAGCCAGATCGAACTTCCCGAACTCAAACCTTGTGGGCTAGTGGGACTAAGTTAGGACTGGCACCCAGGCTACCTTGAAAAGCCAGTAGGACAAAAGTGTTGCACAAAAGCACAAATAAAAACACCATATTCAATACAATGTTTAATAAAAACAATATCAAATACAAGAGACTTTAAAAAAGATTAAAAAATTGTCAAAGAGGAATTTTCTCTGGTCCCCTCCCTGATCTGACCAGTGATGACATGTTTGGCCGCATGTCGTCATTCAACCGCTGGTTGTCTAGGTGGTTTCCTGAAAACAACGTGGGCTACATTAATAATTGGCAATCCTTATGGTGAAAGGCTGGTCTGATTCCGAGAGACGGCATCAATCCCACTTTGCCTGGTCTGATTTGGAGAGACAGCATCGATCCCACTTTGGATTGTGCAGCTCTTCTTCCTAGGAATCTGCCCAAATTTATTAGTTCTCCAAAACCCTGACAATATCATGGTCCTGGTACTGGTGGCTGGCTTGATTGCTAACTCCACCCACCAGTTTAACTCTGCCTGTTTTCTCATCATTGCTTATCTGATCCAACTGGTTCCAGCTCCAATATATAATGTTTGTTTTCAGGCTACCATTGCCAGATTATTCTAGTTGTTTGGTGAGAGTAACTCTAGCGTTTTGATTATAGATCTGATTATCTGATTGTGACCTGTTTCTGTCTCCTAAGTTTTGCTTTGCCCCCGTCTGCTCAATTAGTCTGATCTTCTCTGGACTGATTCCTGGATTCAACTAGCTTACCGAACCTGGACTGTTTTCCTGACCACGGCTTGGATTCTCTCTTCGGTACCTCATCGGCTCTTTGATCGTCTGGTTTATGAACTTGGTTCTGTTGCCATTCAGCTCTGGATATTCCCTTCTGGACACAGCTGCTCCTTGGGGTCGGTTAGGCATCAGCTCCGCTCATCAACCAGAGCTCTGGGGGTTGGCGCCCATCACGAGCGGAGGACAATCTCCTTCTTGGATCCCTCACATCCCTCTGGGATTGGACTGAATTCTGAACCAGAGAATCTGGCTTATCGGCTCTAGCTGATGAGCAGCTGCACGCAGTTGATAAATAAAGACTGTTAGAACTCATTCTGATCTGTCTGTTTGAATATTGGGTCCAAGGTTTTGAGCCTGACAGACAACCCAGGGTTCAGACCAGGAAGCAGAATCGTAGTTTAACACGCCTCTCTGCAGCTTCTCTACTGTTACACACTCATTACTCCATCCAAACAGTGTGTTGCCCATGACCAAAATCAAATATCTTAGAAAAAAATCCTAAAGGAGTACATCATTATATTCTAATGTATTTACTAATTGCAGCACAATGTCTGTTATGGTTTTAATGGATGTAGCCCATATGCAGAGAACAAACCAGAGAACAGGAGCAGTTTTAATGTGATTTATTTTATGGGTAGAGTGAAAGAGACAAAGTGAACCAAGGGTTGAGGCGGTCGAGCCTCTTTTCGAGACCTGAGGAAACAAGGGCGCAGAGAGCTGCAGGAAGAAAAGTGGGGAGATTAGGCTACGGTGATTGTTCAAAGCATGCAGCAGTGCTTACCACTCAAGGAGAGAGGACCATCTGCGAAGGGCTAAGCGACAAGAGGACAGGTCTGTGGATGGTGGGGGTCCCATAGAGCAGGTTTGAGGTGAGTAGGGCTGGCCACTGGGTGATCAGACCGAAGCCCAGAGGACGAAGAATGCTGCGGAGAGGTATCCGCAGCCCAAACAAACAATATATATATATATGTATATAATAGATAATATCATAATTAAATCATTATTTTTGACAATGACAGTCAATGAGTCGGTCTGTAATTGTTGGTCTCCAAGGAACCAGGGCAGGTGGCCCAGGGAAGCAGCTCTATGCTGTCCTGCAATAGACCATGAAGATGAAGCAGAATATTTTATCACAGTCAGAAACCAAAATGTCAGCCACAAAACCAGTTTTCTCTCATAATGAATGTGAGGGCCAGATGGAAACAGAAAAAGAAAGCCAAGAATTGCAAAGCTGCATATTATGCAAAATCCAATAAATCCTTCCCATGTTGAAGCATTTTATATGAAGGGCTATAACAGCTACGTTTCAATGTGCTGGAGTGTAGGTCCTTGTCAACCAGATATGACATTTCCTATAAATGCTAGTGGGTGGCCATTCTAAAAACAATGGTTCCCTGGGAATGTGTGGTTGGGGTACTCCCCTACTTCTGATTCAGCTCACTGTTTTTGTTGTCAGGTATTCCTCTCTGAAGAAAGATATAAAAAAACACAGCATGGACCACTTGTGGCATAAAAAAGTGGAACACCACACTTAAAAAGAATCAAGCAACATTCAGGCATATGAAAAGCATGGTTAAGTTGACTAGTTATCAAAAAAAGGCGCTCTACTCTGCCTTTATGCTTCAGATGTAAAGGGGGTGGAAGTTTGAGAGTGAGAGAGAAAGACAGAGAAATCCTAACCAGGGGGAGAGCACATCTAGTAACACATGTAGTAACTTTCTTTAACTAGTGGATGCATTTTCCAGATATGACAGTGTGCAGAAAATGCATATAGAAAAAGTTTCCAATGTAAAAGCCATTAAGACACAGCCCCAGGTGTGAATGTCTATTTTATTTCAATTTTGTTTATAGGTTTGTATATTTGTTGTTAATTATTCTATAGACACTAATATTTCATTATATGGTGCTCTATTGTTACCAGTTTTATTGTGATGTCAACCTGTAGTTTTAAACATTATTAAAAACATTCATCAGACAAAATATGGCTATTACTTTTAAATAGATGTACATACATGATATTGAAGCTTTGCCTGTAATAAATCTCACCCTACTACAACAGCAAGAGGTGCTATGCAAAAGTGCCCTTTTTTACTATTTGAGCACCTGCCTCCCAAAATGTCTCTGCATGCCAATTTTCACGTCAATGATAAATTTCCCCATGCTCCAGGGTTACCTGTGGAGAACCAAAGGGGTTAGCGCTATAACCAATTCTCTTTTACTATATATATGCTCCCAATTGTGAGAGAATTATTAGACAGCATGGGATTAACTTTGTTGTGATCCAGTGTTGATGATGTAACCAGAATTATTTCCCCCTCTAAAGACACCCCCCACTCCCCCGCCGCACGCCCCCCCCCCCCCCCCGGCGCAGGTTTTAAAAATGGCAGCTTCTCATATCAACGTCCTATTTTGCCAATTGCTCTGTGCCGCTGAATGCTAGACTAAGCACTTCCAGCTGAAGGCTGCTCTGGAGAAGTCTTAGCTTGCTGGACAGAGTCAGGCTGCCTTTTTCCCTGTTATTCAGAAGGAGCTGAACGAAGTGTTTTTGTTCTTCCTGTGATTCAAACCGAGTTGAAAGCAATGTATCCTGAATCCTGCTGCAAAACAGACAGAGAAGAGCTAATCCAACTCTGCTAACCACCAAACAACGGGGTCCCCAATCGCTGTTCGCTGATGGAGCCATTAGAAACCGCCAGACCGTGACTGCCTGAGACAAGCAGCACTGAGGAGCTGCTACAGGCTGTGGCTACAAGCTCACCACTGTAGCTAAATGGGAGACGTTCCGTCCTACCATGAGTTATAAAATGAACCCACTTGCAAATCACCTCTTATTGCTGCATCGGATTGATCCAAATCTCTTTGAGTTGCTGTTGGATGAATGGACTGGACCAAAGACGGGCCTGCAGAAAACCGGTCCGAGCTGAAGGCCTTCACTCCACCGAACCAAAACAGTAACATCATCCTCCCCTCTCCTTTCCATTTGATGCCTAATAATTGCTCTGCTTGGGTGAACTAGGTAGAATAGATAGTCGTGTTGGTGTTTTTATTTGAAATAAGCTTTCTGACTCAACTGCTGATGTTTTAAAGGTTTCACTGAATGCTAACGCTCACTACAGACCGAATGAGTTACATGTTGCTGAAGCTAACTGCTACAAGCACTGAGGAAATGCTTAGAAGAAATCAATGCCTGGATGTGCCATAATTTTCTTCAACTGAATAAAAACAAAACTGAAGTAATAATCTTTGGACCAATAGAGGAGAGATCTAAAGTTAGCACACAGCTTCAGTTGCTTCCAGCTAGTAACCACTGATCAGGCCCGAAATCTAGGTGTAGTAGCTGGATTCAGACTTGAACCTCCAAAAGCATTTAAAGACAATTACAAAGTCGGCTTTCTATCACCTGAAGAACATTTCCAGGATTAAAGGACTAATTTCTCAGCATGATCTGGAAAAACTAATCCATGCGTTTATTTTTAGTCGAATTGATTACTGCAACAGTGTTTTCACAGGTCTGCCTAAAAAGTCGATCAGACAGCTGCAGCTGATCCAGAACGCTGCTGCCCGTGTCCTCCTCACTAAGACCAAGAAAGTAGAGCACATCACCCCAGTTCTAAAGTCCTTACACTGGCTCCCTGTATCTCAAAGAATAGACTTTAAAATACTTCTGATAGTCTATACATCTCTGAATGGCTTAGCACCTAAATACATCACAGACTTGCTATCAGGGCATCAACCCTCCAGACCACTCAGGTCTTCTGGCTCCAGTCTGCTCTGCAGACCTAGAACCAGAACTAAACATGAGAAGCAGCATTTAGTTCCTATGCTCCACTTATCTGGAACAAACTTCCAGAAAACTGTAAAAATTGCGGAAAGCCTGAGTTCCTTTAAATCAAGACTAAAACACATTTGTCTTAGGATTGCCCTTCGACTGTTCTATTTAAACAGTTTAACTAAAACATATTTTCTTTAAATTAATCATTTCAAAAGCATTACCATTGGTATAATAATAAAGAATATACATACAAAATAAAAGATAACTTTTCTTTTTGGGGAGCAGAAAGGCAATTCAGGTTTTTTTCCACCTGTGAACCAAAAGACCTCGCATAGGAACGTGAGGCTCTCTCTAAGACTGAGAGGAAGGGTTGTAGGTGCCACCAGAAGGTATTTAATTTTACTGAGATGTCGGTAATCTAGAGTGGGATCCCCCTCAGTTATCAGGTTGGCACCATAGGATTTGGTGTGCAGGAGTTATTGCATATGGGGCAGGTTAAATTACCTGTAGATAATGGGAAAGGTTTTGCAGTTCTATGGTAGTAGAACAAAAGGCAAGGTTTCCAGGGAATTGTCAACTGCCCAAGGAGAAATTTTTGATCAATTGCTAAGAAAATAAGGTTCTTTTAATGTTGCATTAAACAAAAATGTTAAACACAAAATAAAAAGATAACTTTTCTTTTTGGGGAGCAGAAAGGCAGGTCAGGTTTTTGATTTGACCACCAGTGAACCAAAAGACCTCGCATAGGAATGTGAGGCTCTCTCTAAAGAGTGAGAGGAAGGTTGTTGGTGCCACCAGAAGGTACTTAATTTTACTGAGACCTCGGTAATCCTGAGAGGGTGGGATCCCCCCAGTTATATCAGGTCGGCACCAGAGGATTTGGTGTGTATCAGGCAGAGTTAAATTGCATATCGGGCAGACGTTAAATTACCTGTAGATAATGGGAAAGGTTTTGCAGTCAGCTCTATGGTAGTAGAACACAAAGGCAAGGTTCCGGGAATTGTCAACTGCCCAAGGAGAAATTTTTGATCTAATGCTAACAGCTTTTAAAGATAATTAGAAATCAAATACTGGAAAATTAGCTCAAATAAAGTCCTCTTCTTCTCCATAAAAAGAAGGAAAAAAAATAAATAAAATCATCATATAAATAAATGTAATCTAACAAAAACTTCCAACTGTTTTTAATATTCTTTTTTTGTTTCTGCATTTTTTATTTTATTTATTTTTTGTTTATTTTTTTATTTTTTTCTACTTGCTTTGATTCTGTTTTATCTTCTCTCCTGTATTTTAATCATGTAAAGCACTTTGCATTGTCTTTGTACTGAATTGTGCTATACAAATAAATTTGCCTTGCCTTGCCTTGCCTTACATCATGAGCAAACCCTCTCTTTGTTTAAGTAGGACCCGACCGGAACCAGAACCCCTGGGGCCAGCTAAGCTAACGGGTGTTTCAGCCTCATCATTGTTTGATGCATTCCTGAGTAATTATTCATTTTTCACCTTGAACTGAATGAAACTTTACAGTTTTGACTGCAGTTAACATCTTTGAGTCAAGGTTTATTTAAATTTTATCTGCTACTATTATAAAGGACACTTTCAAATGCATTAAGCCTTAAACTTCAAACAGCCCTCAGATTTTGAACAGACTCTTAAACCCCTCTTCCCCTTTTATGTCTTTAATATAGCTTATTTTCAGTAGTGTTTAGTGTTTGTCTAGTTATTAGATATAGTACTGTGAGATTGTAGCTAATAAAGGTACCATTGTATTTTAATCCGTGGTCTTTTGTGTTTTGTTTTACACAGTGAACGATTTAACACTCAAGCTGGATTCACTCTTCTTTCAATAGCATCCGAATGAACAGAGACACATTTATTTGGTTGGTGATTAATTATGTTGCTAAGAGTGATAGCCTAAATTGCTAAATTGGTGAAATACAACTGGATTTTTAACAGTCAGATTCAGGAGTCTAACCCTTTTAGGAAAGGGGCTAAAACCCTGGCCAGTAACCAAAATTACAGTTATAATCATTCAACTGATAATAAATGACTAGTTTTACCCCTGATTTGAATGACCTATTGATTAACTAAATTCCAATTCTAGTTATATAATATAGTAATAATTATAATATAGTAATAATTTTCTGTGAAAGTTTCAAAACAATTTCCACTGTTACGCTGCTGATAGACAGGCATTTCTGTCTTTTCATCCAGATGAAGCTAACCCATTACATAGATTACAGACATGTCTTGAAGACATAAAAACCTGGATGACTCTTAACTTTCTGCTCCTGAATTCAGACAAAACAGAAGTTATATTCTTTTAACAACAGTCTCTGAAAAGGAAGCTGATTAGTCAATCAATTAATTTAGATGGGATTAAATTGAGCTATAAAGTACAAAATATCTATCATTTTTTTTATCTTGACCTGTTATGGTTCTCTCCTTTTTTGACATTGAGTTTTTAGATTTCAGTTATCTACGTAAATCTGATTTGTTGGTCTGTGCTTTATTTTCCATTTTATGTTATATTTAAACAGTCGTTCTTTGTTGACCCCTGGTGCCTGTCTCATTTCCTCTAGCTCCCTTCTGTTCACTTTCATCCACACCTGATCCATATCAGCTGATTACCACAGTTTTTTTTTCTGACTCCCATATATACTCTCTCTGAGCAAATCTTAATTGCTATTTCCTTGTTATTACTCTAACCTCATGAGTGTTTTTCCCTGGTGTCTCCCAGTTTTTGGTTTTCTGTATTTTGCTCTTGGATTTGTGTTTCTTTTACCTCCTTCATTAAATCAGCAAAACTAATTTCTGCTTCCTCATCTCTGCATTTGAGTCCTCAACCAACCTCAACCCTAGCTTGACAAGACCTGTCATTTAGATCCCATATGAAAGAGGTTCCTATAATTTCCTTCTTTCATCTGCAGAATATTGCAAAAATGACAAATATCCTATCTAGGGGTGATGCTGAGAAACTACTCCATGCATTTTTACTTCAAACTATTGTGATTCTTTACAGTCAGAAAGTAAGCAAACTAGTTAAAAGCCTTCAGTTGATCTAAAAGGAGAGAGTGCCGATAAAAATTAAAAAGGGAGATCATATTTCTCCTATCCTAGCTTCTCTTCATTGGCTTCTTTTTAAATCCAGAATAGAATTTAAAATCCTCTTTCTCACAAATAAAGCCTTAAATGGCTAAGCTCCATCTGATATCAAGAGATCTGATTGTTCCTTATGTTCCTAACAGAGCACTTCGGCTCTCAATCTGCAGGTTTACTAGTGGTTCCTAGAATTTCTAAAAGTAGAATGGGGAGGCAGATCTTTTTAGTTATCAGGCTCCTCTCCTGTGGAACCAACTACCAGTTTTTTGTCCGTGAGGCAGACACCCTGTCTACTTTTAAAGGTAGGCTTAAAACTTTCCTTTTGATAAAAACTTATAGTTAGCGTGGCTCAGGTTATCCTGAGCTATCTATAGTTCTGCTGCTATAGGCTTAGGCTGCTGGAGGACATAGGGACCCCTCTCTACTATTCCATCATTCTGCTTCATTCTATGTCTATTCTCCAACTCTGCAGAAAATGTTAGTTAATCTCTAAACGTTTCTGCTCTCTATGCTTTTTTTCACAGTAGCTTCATCTGGTCTGTTCCTGTTTGGCTGTGACTCCATCCTTGAGAGAAATATCAGCAGTGCTGCTGCCATCAACACCTTTTGTCTTGATATGAGGCAAGACAGGAGAAGCTATTCCCGTTGGAAACGATACTCCGTTTATTTTCAGGAACATTCCAGTAACCACATACCACTTGTGTGTCCTTATGTCACTCTAGTTTCCTAGAGCTCCCCCAGTGGTCAGGAAGCCGAACTACCAATACTGTAGATATAGAACAAAAACTAATCTAACGACATCTCCCTTCTTTTAAAGTTAAACATTGCAAGATCTCGAACATCTGCAAGTTGTTTCAACGTCCTTAAAGAATACTAAATAATACGTTCTCTAATACGACAATTGACTCCATTTAGCTTAATCTTTAGCTGTCACAACTCTTTCAACAAAGTCTTCTTTCCAACATAAAACATGGATGTTTTCAGAACAGCTTTTCCACATAGGCCTAACTTTTTTTTCTTTTTTTAATAACAGTCTCCAAAAAAAAGAAAAATCACACAGAACAATACAGGACATCACAGGGGTAGACTGCCCTCAGTCCTGATAGGGATTATTCTGCCCTTTTAACACTTATAGTCTCTGAATCTCAGAGGCAGCTCTTTTTCACGTCCTCTGGAAGTTGTTCTTACAGCAGTAGATGGTGTGGAGGAGGATTTTGAAGGAGGACTCACTGCAGGCTGATGTGATGGTTGTGCCGATGGAATAGCCACCTCTGTAACTGGGGATCTGCAGTCCAGCTGTGGCACTGCAGACTCAGCCAAACGTTGTGCTACAGGAATATCAGTCTCAGGAACCTCCTGAAGGTGACGTCTGTTGTGACAGGTCACACTCCCGTTGGACATTTCTACCAGGTAGGATCTCGGCTCCTTGGACTTGTTGATGACTTTGGCGGGCGTTGTCCACCCTTTTTCCCCATAAAGTTTCACTCTCACCTTTTGACCAGGGAGAAGGTTGGGAAGAGGGCGAGCTGAATACCTGTGGTTGTAGAAAAATCTGTAAGTATCTTTAGCCTTGACATCTTTTATGTGAACCAGGTCTGGGTTGACTGTGCTTGGCATCAATATCTTCTCCAGGACAGGAATCGTGGTGCGGATCTATCGGCCAGTCATAAGTTGCGCTGGACTGGAACCTGTTGCCGCTACTGGTGTGGAGCGGTAATTCATAAGGGCTAAACAGGGGTCAGCTTGTTTAAGGATGTGCTTTGCAGTCTAAACAGCCATTTTTGCAGCTCCATTAGATTGTGGGTAATGAGATCTTGACGTTATGTGAGTGAACCAATACCTCTGCTTGAATTCCTGGAACTCTGCAGATGTAAACTGTGTCCCATTGTCGCTGACGACTTCTAGCGGGATGCCCCATCTCACAAACATGTGCTTCAGCTTGTTGATAACCTGGGTGCTGTAAGCGGTGGTGAGGGAAGCGATTTCAATGTCTCTGGAAGAGTAATCAACAGCAACGAGATACATCTTACCCTCAAGCACAAACAGGTCAACCCCAATTCTTTGCCATGGACCACGGGGCAGGGAATTTGTCATCAGTGGTTCATCTCTCTGTGTTGGTTTATGCTCTCTGCAAAAGTCACAGAACTTCACTTTGTTTGTGATCTGTGCACCGATCCTCGGCCACCATACCGTCAACTTTGCATGCTCACGACACTTGGTGAGGCCCTGGTGGCCTTCATGCAGTTGGTCTAAAACACCAGCTCGGAGTGCTGTTGAGACTACAATGTGGTCGTGATAAAGGACCAGCCCATCTAACTCTGATAGGTGGCTTCTGGCTGCATAGTAGCCTCGCATTAGTGAGTCCTTTGGCATGTGGCGAGGCCATCCTTTTCTGATAAATGTGATTACCTTTTGGAGTTCAGCATCATTCTCACATAGTCTGGCGTATTTCCTCCATGTAGTGAGCAAAATGTTCGCAGGCCCAGACCGACGCCAGAGACTCCTTTTCAATCTGAGAATATCTCTTCTCCGCATCCATAAGCGTGCGTGAACAAAAGGCAACAGGATGCAACTTCCCCTCATGGTCCTGTAACAGAGCAGCCCTGAGGCCATAACTGCTGGCATTGGCACTGACCACTGTTGGTTTGTTGGCGTCGTAGTAGCATAGGGCTGGTGCAGCTATGAGCATTGTTTTGGTCTTGTTGAATGTTCGCTCCTGGGGTTCGTCCCAACCCCATGCAGTCTCTTTCTTGAGTAGGTAGGTTATTGGATGCAGCACTGTAGACAGACCTGGCAGGAATTTCCCGACATAGTTCACCAGCCTGAGCAACTGTCTCAGCTGCTCCACATTGGTTGGACAAGGCATCTTAGCAATAGCATCCACATGCTCACATCAGGCTTTACACCATCAGCACTAATAATGTGTCCAAAGAACTGCAGTTTAGTTTTTCCAAAGTGACACTTGTCTCTGTTCAACTCAAGATATGCCTTGATCGTCCTCAGAACAGCCATGAGGCGACGGTCTTGTTGCTCCTTCTTAGATCCGTAAACCAGAATATCGTCCATCACGACAACAGTTCCTTCCAGGTTCTCCAGTAGATTACTCATCAGTCGCTGTAAAATCTCAGGAGCTGATGTAATCCCAAACGGTAAGCGTTTGAAGCAAAACCAGCCCATCGGGGTGATGAATGTCGTAATTTTTTGCCAGGTGGGGTCCAATGGAATTTGCCAAAATCCACTAGAGGCAGCCAAAGCTGAGAAAACCATAGCTCTTGCTTGTTTAGGTGTTATGTCATCTAATGTAGGTAAAATGTAGCGTTCCCACTTAACCCCCTTGTTCAAGCGTTTTAGATCTACACACACCCTGACTTTATTCTTGTTGCGTTTTGGAACAGGCACCATTGGGGCACACCAATCTGTAGGTTCAGAGACCTCCTCAATGATCCCAAGATTTAGCATCCGCTTTATCTCTTTCTCCACCTTTGGAAGGAGGGGAAAAGGGACTTGGCGTGGTGTACTGACACTGTATGGAACTGCCTCATTGGTCAGCTCAATTTTAACCGCTGCACAGTTCAGTAGTCCAATTTCTCCAAACACATCACTGGATAACAAATAGTCACCACAGATGGCGTTGACTCGTTTGACTAGTCCCATTTGCTTTGCCACTGCTCTGCCCAGTGTGGTGGTAGCAAGGAGTGTACCCACACATCTGACCTTTCCACCTGGACTGTACACTGCTGATCTGGACTCATGCAGTTTTGGTTTTTGCTTAAGATTATTGAAACATGGTGGTGGTATGAGCACCAGTGTTGATTTTAAAGTTCACTGAGCTGCCATTCACCAGGAGTTTAATGTCCCAGTCACTGTCTGAATCTAACTCCTCTATGAAATTTGATTTTGCTATTGCTTTAAGGAACAATTCACCAATAAAGAAGGAATCCTCATCTGAGCTTGTAGGAGCTTCAGCTCTGACTTGTTTTACCATTTTAGTTTTACACACAGCCTCAAAATGTCCCATTTTGTTACACTTTCTGCATCTTATTTTTCAGTTTTCTTTTCTGTCATGCATCCTATTGCATCTCAGACAGTTCTTTCTATTCTCGCAGTGTGTCTGTGCTTGTTTCTGCCGTGGTCTCCCAAAGCTCCTCTTTGTGCTGCTAAACTGTTTCTGCCTCACCTCATTCACTGTAGTTTCCACACACTCTGCACTTTGCTGTTTCACCTGTTCACTCTGACGTGCCTCTCTAAAGTCAGGTCCACTTCTAATTGAAGTTTTTGAGAAACCTCCTTATCCATTATTCCAATAACAATCCGGTCCCGAATCTGCTTATCTTTCCCCGCGTCGAAGTTGCAGTGCTGCGCAAGCTCATATAAGCTTCGCACGAAAGCTTCAACCGTCTCACCGGCCCTTTGATTGCTTTTGTGAAAACAGGCGCAGTCATGGATAATAGTTCTTTAGTCAAAGTAAAACGGCTCCAGTGGTCCAGACTTTGCCATTGTGCTCTCCCTGTAGGTGTTTATGTCCTTAATTCTGCAACCATGTCATGATATGAGGCAAGACAGGAGAAGCTATTCCTGTTGGAAACCATACCCCGTTTATTTTCAGGAACGTTCCAGTAACCACATACCACTCGTGTGTCCTTATGTCACTCTAGTTTCCTAGAGCTCCCCCAGTGGCCAGGAAGCTGAACTACCAATACTGTAGATATAGAACAGAAACTAATCTCACGACACCTTTGTAGGTTTATAGATATTGGAGCTTGGCCTGTTCTTTGCTGTAGTCCTGTTTCTTTGACTCTGAATAATTGTATGTGCTCTCTTCAGCATCTGACATGGGAGCTGGCTCTGTGTGTTTCCTTGACGGGGCTGCCTGTGGAGCTGGTGGACAGTTGCCTTTCATATCTCTTCCTCTTTTCATATATCTGCTTCTGTCTCCTCAAACCCAGTCTAAACCTCAGCAGATAGCCACTCACATTGAACCCTGAACGTTCTGATGGAGGTTTCACTTCCTGTTAAAAGGGAGTTTTTCCTCACTGGTTTTCCTTAGATAGAAAATTGTGAATCAATTTTAGGAAACAGCGTAATGGGGAAAACGCGGGGACTCCCATGCAGAAAGACCTCAGGCCAGGAGTGGAACCCAGAACCTTCTTGCTGCAAGGCAACAGTGCTAGAAACTGTGCCACCATGCAGCCTTGAAAAAAGGCTATTTTAAGGATATTTTTCGCCTAACAAATTATTCAATGTTTCTTTAAGAAATAACTACAGAAATGCACCGAAAAACGATTAATTGTGCTCGATGTTCAGATAGAAGATGGCACAGACCTGAAATATCGAAGATTTAAAGTGGAACAAATCACATCTAACATAAATCTGATTTCTAAAATATATGTTATTGTCATTTTTTATGTGTGCAATGTATGTATACAAATTTATCTTATTTTTTGGTCAGCAGTTGTTGTCTCTCAGGTTTTCCAGTGTTCAAGTATTAATTTATTTTTATTACATACTTTTTTTAAAAACTGTTACGTTTGTTTCAATTTCTATATCTGTTCACTTTCGGACCGGGTAATAAAATGCTGATACAACATCAGCAGCACCCACTTTTTATTATTGTTTTATCTGAGCCTGTATTACATAAAGAGGCTAATTTGTGTAGATAACTAGCTCTTAAAGATTACTGCTTGCTTTTTCTTTATCCATGTTGTTCATCATGATCAAAGTGTTTGGATGTGCTACAGAAACTCTAAACTTTCATTTCCATTGGTTTATGATCAAACAGATATTTATTTTCACATCAT
Organism: Cyprinodon brontotheroides; assembly: GCA_018398635.1. Classification (NCBI taxonomy): domain Eukaryota; kingdom Metazoa; phylum Chordata; class Actinopteri; order Cyprinodontiformes; family Cyprinodontidae; genus Cyprinodon; species Cyprinodon brontotheroides. The sequence continues at coordinate 2,501,539 of JAGKQL010000071.1, forward strand.
ATTACAGCCCTATAATCTTTTCTAACTGAATAATGATCTTTATTGGTTTAGCAAAATCCTAAAAACTAATATGTCTTTCTATTAAAGATCAAACAAAATAAGCAGTGTCATATGCACACACCCATTTATTTCAGGTGTATATAGACAGATAATATATAATATAATAATATGCTTAAAAATGTATATATATATATATATATATATATATATATATACAATGGGGCAAAAAGTATTTAGTCCAGCCACACAATAGGTGCGGAGTTCTCCCCTCCAAAAGATGAGAGAGAGGCATTTGCCTATCACTCAGTGTACCTCTAACTGTATGAAGAGGCAAGAAATTGAGAAAAGTAAATCAAGAAAATGCAAGCATATTTGCAAAATTCATTTTAAAGCTAAATGAGATTTAGAAAAAGAAAATAGTATTTGGTCAATTACAAGCAAGCAGGAATTTACGGCTCTGCACCAGACCTGCTTGGCAACTGGCTGTAAGAGAACTATCATTATATCTGACCACTCGCTTCAAACATAAACGGCACCTGTCTTTGAACTTGTTGTCAGTGTAAAATTACTCCCAGAACCGTCACGGGGGGACCACTAAACTCCACCATGGCTGATACTAGAGACGCTGTCAAACGCGAGCAGGTACATATAGACGCACTTAGCGACTGGGAAGTCTGAGATCTTGCCAGAGTAACAACGGTGGCAAGTCGCTGTGGGTCATTGAAGGCCGGAGAGCATTTTCCGGGGGCCCGCTGTGTCGCTTCCTCGATCTGCGGAGCCACGCAAGATCGCACCCCGTTAAGTCAAAATCAATCTACTAAAACGGTGATAAAAGAAATGTCCAGAAACCTACTTTTGCGCGGAGAACTTCCCAGTGAGCAATGACCGCCACGCTGGCTTTGGGGACGAAAGCCAGCTTTCAGCGACTACCATCCAGTAACACTACTTGGTTTTCAAATCTACCAATTACACCGGGCGTGCGTACACCATGCCAGCCCTAAGAGGCCCATTCTCAGAGTTTATAGAGAGCATTTGGATGATCGGAAGCGATGGCTTCGGAAGGCATCATCGCGGTCTGGAGAAAATGAAACCGTAGGCACCGGTAGCTCTGCTGACCCCGTGTTGGAGGAAATGCTTCAGATTTGCATCCAAAGAACACCATACCTACAGTGAAGCATGGGGTGAGAAACATGCATGCTTTGGGGCTGTTTTTCTGCTAAAAGGGACCAAGGACGACTGATCGTCGTGGTGAAGGAAAGTAGGTGAATGGCCGCCATGTATCGTCAATCATTTTGAAGTGAAACCCTCCTTCCATCAGCAGGGCATTAGAGAAGATGAAACGCGGCTGTGTCAAACACAGCATGACAATGATCCCAGAAACACACCGCCTGGGTAACCAGGTAGTGGGTCCATAAAAAACATTTCAAGGTCCTGTAGCGTGCCTAGCCAGTCTCCAGATCTCGCACCCCCATGGAAAATCTTTGGAGGGAGTTGAAAAGTCCGTGTTGCCCAGCGACAGCCCCAGAACATCACTGCTCTAGAGGAGATCTGCAATGAGATGGATGGGCCAGAAGCTACTCTAGCAACAGTGTGTGAAAACCTTGTGAAGCACTTACAGAAAACGCTTGATCTCTGTCATTGCCAACAAAGGGTATATAACAAAGTGTTGAGATGAACTTCTTTTGTTATTGACCTATTTTCCAATACTAAATACTGTAGATTGCTTTCCAGAAATATTCTGCAAATAAATTCCTTAAAAAATCAGACAATGTGATTTTCTGATTTTTTTTTCATTTTGTTCTCATTGACTGAGGTATATCTATGATGAAAAATTACCGGCCTTCTCTTAGCTTTTTAGAGTGGGAGAACCTGCAATATTGATGGTACTGACATAAATACTTTACTTTTTGCCCCACTGTATATATATATATATATATATATATATATATATATATATATATATATATATATATACACACAAAGTAAAACAAATTAAGAAATATATTTGTATAATGTCCGACTGGAGTTTAACCACCAGTTTCTGAAGCAGCTGGTTAAGCTAGACCTTAATAAAACTGTGGGCTAGATGGTTCAGACTAAAAGGGTGTTTTTCTTCTCCACTGTTGCAGAGTCAGTAATAAAATAATAAAACAATAAAACAGAATCCTTTAGATAATATAATCGCTGGTTGGGAAACTATTTTACTGACATGTGACAAGAATTGGTGCATAAAAGGGATAAAGTAAAACTTAAACAAAACAACTCAGCTTTTTTGCCATAGTCATGTGATTACATTGCTACAGTCTGCCCTTCGCCAGAAACCTTCCCTCCTTCCCCTCATTTATATAAATGTGATGCATTTCTCTGCAGAGAACATAAGGGAGAGAACAAGCTGGAAGAATCATCTCTGTTGTTCAAATGCTGTAAGTTTTATTTTTCATAGACATAACTGGAAAAGTTAATTCAAGATTCTTCATGAGGAATAAATTTACAAAGTAAAATAAGACAGTAATAAAAAGAATTGAAAGGCTTATTAAGAGATGTGACCTATGGCATTTTGTGCGCAGAATATGCTATTTTCAATGATGCAGTTATCTGAGTTGGGATTTGGTTGTACTTTTTTAAATGCATTCATGTTTTAATTTATTTCCAGTTTAGTCATCAATAATTTTAGCAGATTTTCTTTCAGTTTTGTTTGTTTAATTTTGTATTTAGTTCATTTTAAATTCACTTCAGAAAAATTATGATTTTGTTGATGTTTCCATTAACCTATTTTTCTGCGCATTTTAAATATTGCTTTAGTAGAGCTTGAAGAAAGCAAAATTTGACTTACTAAATTTTAACAAGAACATTTTTTTTATGAATAGAGCTGTTTTTCAAAAAAGCGTACAGGAAATAGAAGTATTTTTTCCACTGTAAATTTACAGTAATTTTTACTACTTTTTAAGGCTGCACTTTTAAAAAAGATACAAATTGTCCAGTGAGCTGTTTCCACACAAAATTTCTTTTTAATTTACACTTGTGTAAACAAAATGACAAATAAAATCTGTCTAAAGTCTAAAATAACTTCTGAAATAGCAAATATTTACCTCATAGGACTGATAAGCTGTGTCTGCTGCCACTGGCATCCTGAATGCAGCACAAAAATCACATTTCTCCATCAATGTGTATGGATAAACTTGATAAAGTGTTTAAAACTGTTATGGGAAAAGGGTATTCATATGTAATTAGAAATTAGTTAGATGGAGCAATGGCCAATTCTTTAAATAAAATGGTATTATTTTAGTGTTCAGGTGCAAGAACAGTAGGTTTATTTTATAAATAATTTTTTTGTTTTTTTTGTTTTACTGCACGCCGCCCTCACGGTTTGAGTCAAAACCATATCTTCTCATGTTTTATTTTGTCTCTAGAGCAGTCTAAGCCATGGAAGGGGAATCCTGCAGGGCTGTGGAAGTGGCGGCACTTGGCCGACCATTTGGCCTTGGAATGCTATATGACTGCCGCACTGATTTGCTGGTCCCTGGTAAGAATTCAGAGCTTTCTACGCTGCAAATTTTTCAAAGTAAAAAACTAAATGCATTTATTTAGAATATTACTGATGGTACATGGAGATTATCAAGAATTATTTTCTTCTAATAAGATTTAGTGAAGCGGAAACCAATGCAATGCTTGAGTGTGATACAAAATATACTTAAAGTTGTTTCCCCAACACAAAACTCATTTAATGTAAAAATAGATTGTGTGCAGGGTTTAGCAGCATTTGAATTTTTCTGTTCATATTGCTGTTATAACTTATTTTTATAAACGTATACGAATATAAGGGCATAGTCATTGAAGTATCAGATGTACTTGACTGTTGCTTTCTTCTCATCTTCAGGAATCACCCTTTGGGACCAAAATGACATAATGAAAAATACAAATGAGAGGCCATGGAGCTACAATAAATTTGAAATAATTGCATCTGAATCAGATGAAAAAAAATTCTCAGTTTTAGATGTTAGTGGTTCACTGCAGTTAAGCTTTTCGAGTGGAATGGTTGAAGTTGGAGGATCTGGAAATTATCTGAAGGATAACAAGACTTCCAAAAATCAGGCCAGAGTAACACTGACATATCTGGCCAACACAAAAGTCCAAGAGCTCTCTGTAAAACATCTTAATGAAGTTTTAAACCATTCTGAAGTGTTTGAACAAGGCTTAGCAACACATGTAGTGACAGCCATCCTCTTTGGAGCCCAAGCCTTCTTTGTGTTTGACCGTGAGGTATCCGAAGATGAAAATACAGAAGACATCAAGGGTGACTTCCAATTATCCATCAAGAGTAAAGACAAAATCTCTGTAGATGGGGAGGCTTCTGTGAGGAAAAATGATACAGACAGAAAATTTGAAAATAAATTTTCCTGTACATTTTATGGAGACTTTATGCTCCAAAAAACTCCCTTGACCTTTCAGGAGGCCATGCAGTTGTATCAGAATCTACCAGAACTACTGGGGCCCAACGGAGAGCATGCAGTTCCGTTAAAGGTCTGGATGATGCCTCTGTCTATTTTACATCCATCAGCTGCTAAACTGGCCCGTCAAGTGAGTGCTGCATTAGTACAAGAAGCACAAAGGGTCCTTGAAGACTTCAATCAGCTGGAAGTGAGGTGTAATGATGCCATCAAAGCCACAACTGAGAAGTTCCCACAGAATAGTCAAATCCTGAAGCACTTTAAAGACATGTGCTCTGATCTAAAACTAGAGCTCCAACAAGATCTAGCTAAGATGCTTCCTTTGATCCGAGGAGGAGCAGAAGAGGAGGCAGTGTTGGCAGATATCCTGAAGAAGAGACATTCTTCTCCTTTCAGCAACAAAAGGCTGAACCAGTGGATGGAGTTTAAAGAGAAAGAGATCTGTTTCCTGAAAGCTTTGATCAGCATGATGAAGAATGCAAAGATCCTGCCATTTCCAAACCAACTGTATGAAGAAAGTCTGAGTGCAGAGCATGTTTTCTGTTTTGTCTTTACCTCCATTGGTGATGATGAACCATTCCTTTCAGCTTTCGGAAAACACATAAAAGGAACCAAAGCTGATGGTGCTTACCCAGAAAAGGACCATTGGTTAACAACGGAAATAGAAGATAAGATGAAGAGAAATGCTAAATACTTCAGTGATTTTGCAGAGAGCAGAAAGGAGGAAAAAAATGTGAAGTTTGTGGCTGTGGGTTTAAAAGATGTTGAGTACAGCAAGGAAGGTTCAACCATCTACCATTATATAAATGGCATCTGTGAGAATAAGTGCTATCAGAAAAACTATCTGGAAGACTATCCGGAAGACTATCGGGAAGCCTCAGATCAATAAGAATCCTTCAACCAGTCTGTCGTAAACCTATGTCCCAAAGTCCACATCTGCTCGCTAGTCTCAGCCAGTCTCCTTCATGCCCATCTCATCCCCATCACAGCACATTTCAGCACTCAATGGATGGTTTGTCCAAAGAAACAGCATTAGGTCTTCTTACTTTGGCCCGTGCCTACCCTATAGTTGTGTTTCTCCTGTCTTTTACACAAAATTTTTAAATGATTTTTGAAGTCCTGCAAATGATGTTTATAACAAAGCCTAAATATTTTTTCTATCTTCATGATCACTAAATGATGTTGAAATACAGTTTTCTTTCTGCTTTAACAATTGATATTTTTAGATTTTTTTATTTTTACGCCTGTTTATGTGGAGCTTTTGAAAGATGAGGACAGTTTTGTAAAATTTGTATTTATCTGATCGAATGTAAGGAATTTTTTGACATCAAAAATAAATCTCAGTGTTATTGAGATTTTGGTTTCTGTTAATGTTTTTTGCAGAAGTATTTTCAGAGTATCTAACACTAAATACTTTTAAACTTTGAGAAAACAGCTTATTAGCTGGACTGTGGTTGGTTAAATGTCTTTTTCAGAGATACAAAGCAGGACATCCTTTGATTCATCGAGAAGAGTGCGAGAATAATAGCCCCTTTCATTCAACTCTGATTTACTTCTTCCTGTAGTCAGTTGTTCCATCCATTGATGTTCTTCCATATCAATTAAGTGATAACAGCAGTCTGAATCATTATAGCAAGTCAGCCACATCCTTTGTATGCAATTCAAACACAAGTCCAAAATGTAAGACCTTAGACACAGTTTGTGGCATTAGACATATGCCCAAAATATGGGAACATTCAACCTTTATGTAAAATACAGTTGTCCTGACATAGAATATAACTAACTAGTGACACTTTAATATGAATACCAGCCCACAGAAAATCTATTAACAAGTAAACCCAGTGTTTTGGCACCCACCTGCGCCAGCAAAAGGAGAGAACCACAGTGGCTGCTGGTGTGTTTATGGGAAATCTGAACCTTATATTAGAAGTTCTGAACTACACTCTAACTGAGTCAGATACTGAACAAGTTTTGGTGTAGTTCATTTTGATTGTACTTTGTAATTTCTATCACAATCGGTAGCTATTTTTTTGTACATTGTAGTGATAGTGATCTAGTGATAGTACAATTGTTAAGTGCGTGAATTGGCGCTATATAAATAAACTGAATTGAATTTATAGTAATCTCACTACTTCAGTAACTGAATTGTATTACTTCAGCTGAATACTTTGCTTTATTATTAATAGATGTGCACTTTGCTGTAGTTTTCACTAAACCTCAATAGAGCAAAAATTTTCAGAAATAAGCAAGTGATTAATCCTTTAACCCAGGTATCCCCAAAGTCGGTCTTCGAGGGCCGCTGTCCTGCAGGTTTTAGAGGTTTCCCTGCTCCAGCACAGCTGATTTATATTGATAGTTGATTAGCAGGCTTTTGGTGAACTGCAATCACCAGAATCAGCTGATTGCTAAGACAGAGAACCTCTCTAAAACTCCTGCAGGACATGTGCCCCTCGAGGGGACCATCACTTTTGGGGATGCCTGCTTTAACCTGTGGACCTGTGACCTAAAACAATAATCTTTAAAAGAATTTTATACACATGATCTTTCTTTTAATTAATTTATTTCATTTTTACAAATTACCATTTTAACTGCATAAACCCACACTAATAAAGAACTAACCATTAAGTTTATTTGCTCAGTTTTTTCACACGGATGGAGCGGCAGCTTCGTGCAGCTGAAGCTCCTCAAACTTGATGGTTGTAAACACAATGCAAATGAAATGCAGAGCGGGGCTCGTTGGGATTTTACTGTGGGCACTGCGCTCAGTCTGAATGCACAATAACAGGAGTACAGAAGCTGACTTGTTTTGGATTATTTCTGCTTTTGTTATGTTTTTTTTTCAAGAAATATAATTGCCAAATGGAAGAGAAACTTGAGCATGTTAGGCTCAACTCAGTCTGCTTAATACAATTTTGACCTTTTTGAAGCAGATCACTGAGAAGTAATAATAATATGGATAATATCCATCCATCATCTTTGCACGCTTGTCCCAATTGGGGTGTGCGAGGGGTGCTGGTGCCTATCTCACAGCAGTCAATGGGCGAGGCGGGGGTACACCCTGGAAAGGTTGCCAGTCCATGCATGGGGCAACACAGAGACACACACAGGACAAACAACCATTCACACACACACTCACACCTAGCAGGACAAATTAGAAGCCAATTAACCTAAACAGTCATGTTTTTTTGGACTGTGGGAGGAAGCCAGGAGTACCCGAGAGAGAACCACGCATGCCCAGGGAGAACATGCAAACTCCATGCAGAAAAACCCTGGGCCAGGATTTGAACCCAGAACCTTCAGACTGCAAGGCAGCAGTGCTACCCACTGCACCACTGAGCAGCCCAATAATAGTAATAATACATTTTATTTATACTGCACTTTCCATCAAAACATCTCAAAGTGCTACAGGTAAAAGAGAAAAAAAAGCATAAAAAAACATCTAATGAGAACCAAAAGCTTTGCAAAAAAGAAATGTTTTAAGGCCTTTTTTAAAACACTCAGTGGATTGAGGTGCCCTCAAGGTGTCAGGGAGGGCATTCCACAGATAGAAGTGAATTGAACACACCTAAATCCTGTGACTGCTGCAAGCGAGGCCTTGTTACATAAAACTTCGTGTTCAGCTCAAGGTGCAGGTTTTTCGTTTACAGTTTTATTCAAAGAAGGTAAATAAAGTTTATAATTAGGTTTAGTTTAGAATTTATTCTGAATAATTCGCTACATTCATATTGATCAAACTGTCATGTTCGGATTAAGGTATCTAACCCACACGCAGAACACTCGGAGGCAGAAGAAAAGTTCAAAGATTTATTTACAATGAAGAACAACAATGGATCATGTTCAGTAGAGGCTTGACTGGTCACGGGAGAGTTCTGTCAAGCACACAGGTTATACAGATCCAGGAAGTGGTTGACTGGTCACAAGTGGGTTCACTGCAGGGGAGGACAGAGAAGTTTAAGCGGAGGACCAGGGAATATTGCAGGTTGAGAGTGTGTCAGGGCTGTACCTGTTCTTGAGTGGAGCAGAGCTGCAGAGAGGGGGGAACCTTGAGGGTCCAGAGGCTGACGGCAAGCAGAGGGCAGAGGCCGAGGCAGAGCTTACTGAATGCAGGCAGATCACTGATTGAGTTTCCGGTTATCTTCTGAGAGCGGGCAGGCAGATCTTTGATAGAAACTGTTCCCCAGAGAACTTCTGAGAACGAACATGCAGATTACCAGCAGAGAAAACTCTCCAGAGTTTACCAGGTTTCAGGCAGGTTCAATCTGAGGGGCAGAGAGGAGAGAAAACCGATCAGGTTCGGATGGCAGAGACCGACTCACGGTATTAGGTGATCAGAGCAGGGTCCAAGAATGAAGGATCCAGGAACCCAAGTGCGATCCTCCGGACCTTAGCCCTCCCAGTCAACCAGGTACTGCCAGCCGCGGCCCCGGCGACGGGAGTCTACGATCCGGCGGACGGTGAAGGCAGAGATGACCATCAATGTCCCGGGCGGGTGGAGGGGAGTCGGACGGAGGGCAAAAAGAACTGGTCAGGACAGGTTTTATCTGGGAGACGTGGAATGTAGGATGGATCCGGAGTGATGGTTACAGATGCAGGGGGACAGCAGACGGGTTGATGATGGATTCGATTTTGTAAGGACCGATGAACCTGGGAGAGAGTTTACGGGACATGGATTTGAGAGGGATGTCGGCGTGTGGAGAGCCAAACCTGTTGACCTGGTATTGTAAGTAGGAGCAGGGCGTCGTTTGCGGTTGGCAAATTTCTTATTCTGGGCAGATGTCCGGTTCAGAGTGGCAATGGTGTCCTTCCAGATCTTGTGGCAACGGCGGATGTGATGCTGAACAGATGGAACGGAAATTTCTTTTTCATCGGCAGGGAACAGGGGTGGCTGATATCCTAGGGAAATCTCAAAGGGAGACAGACCGGTTGCAGATGATGTATGGGAGTTGTGTGCGTACTCTACCCAGTGTAGGTATTGGCCCCAGAAGATCGGGTTGGTAGAAGTAAAGCACCAGAGGGTTGATTCTAATTCCTGGTTGAGATGTTCAGTTTGACCATTTGACTGTGGGTGATAACCAGAAGTTAAAGAGATGTTAGTGCCAAGAGCTGAACAGAAATGCTTCCAGACCTGTGCAGTGAATTGAGGACCTCTGTCCGACAAGATTTCCTGGGGGATTCTGTGTAACTTAAAGACGTGTTTCACGAGGAGCTGAGCTGTCTGGAAGGCCGTTGGAAGTTTTCTGACGGGTACAAGGTGGCAGGCTTTAGAAAATTGGTCAATGATTGTAAGGATGGTGGTCATACCTCGGGATGCAGGCAATCCGGTTACAAAATCCACTGTGATGTGGGACCAGGGGCAAGATGGAACAGGTAGTGGATAGAGAAGACCAGAGGGAGGTTGATGTGATGGTTTGTTGCGAGCGCAGACGGGACAGGCTAGGACATATTCCTTCGTGTCCTTATGAAGGGATGGCCACCAGAAACGACGAGAGATCAGAGCTATGGTTCTGCTTACACCGGGATGAGCTGAAAAATTAGAGGAGTGCATCCAGTGGATGAGACGGGATCTGACTGAGGAAGGAACATAGGTTCTGTTAGGTGGGCGTTACCAGGATCGGGTTTAGAGACTTGGGCCAGTTTTATCTGGTCAGAAATTTCCCATGAGACTGTTGCCACAGTACAGCTGGCAGGGAGAATAGAATCAGGAGTTTCAGGTTTGTCAGGAGAATACAGGCGTGAAAGAGTGTCAGGTTTAATGTTCTTGGAAGCAGGCCGGTAGGAAATAATCAGATTGAATCTTGAGAAGAACAGGGACCAACGGGACTGACGGGGATTAGATCTCTTTGCAGACTGAATGTAAGATAAGGTCTTGTGATCTGCCCATACCAAAACAGGATGCTCTGCACCCTCCGACCAATGCCGCCATTCTTCCAGAGCCAGTTTAATTGCGAGGAGTTCTCTGTCTCCGACGTCGTAATTCTGCTCTGCAGGTGAAAGTCTACGGGAGAAAAATGCGCATGGATGAACTCTTTGGTCAGAATCAGATACTTGGGACAAGACTGCCCCCACCCCAGAATCAGAAGCATCCACCTCCAAGATGAACTGCTTAGAGGGGTCAGGTTGGATGAGGATGGGTGCATTTGAAAACAGAGCCTTGAGTTTATTAAAGGCAGCCTCAGCCTCCGCAGACCAGTGAAATGTCCTTTTAACAGAAGTTAAGGCAGTCAGAGGCTGAGCTGTCTGGCTGTAGTTGTCTTCGGTTCTCGGGAGTGGGCCAGTCCAGAACCGCCTTGATCTTGTCCTCAGACGGCTTCACCCACCTCTTATGATGTTGAAGCCACTCGAATCCAAGGACTATGGATGAGCTGGCTGATGAAAATACAAAAAATCAGATGGTTTCTCTGTGGTTACCAGAGATCAAAAGTTCAAGCGGCTTGGTTTGGTGTGTGACCTGAGGTAATTGTTTACCGTCAAGGGCCGAGACTCTCAGAGGCTTAGTTAATGGAGTGGTTTCAAGGTTTAATTGTTTAACCAAACTGGACTCTATCAGATTTTTCTCACAGCCTGAGTCAATCAATGCAGATAATGTAAGGGATTGATCCTTGAGAAACAGGGTTGCAGGTAACAGAAGGCGAGGAGTTTTTTCAGATTGGAGATGGTCCGCCAGACTCCTCATTTCCTCTTGCGGACCCCGGGTTTTACGTTGAAACAAAGTGTCCAGGTTCTCCACAGTACATACAAAGGTTCTCCTTAAACCTCCTTTGCCTCTCTTCGGATGTGAGCCTGGTGTGGCCGATCTGCATTGGCTCAACTTCTGAGGGTTCAGTGGAAGGAGAGAAGTGATGAGTCTTAGAAACAGGAACAGATACTGGTAGAATTGGCTCTTAGATCTGGACTCTACTTCTGGGGAAGCTGAGGAAGAAGAGACGTCATTCATCCTAGCAGCTGGTGCAGAAACAGAAAAAACATGGCCTTTAAATCTAGCCTTAGGTCTAGCTCGCAGTCTGTTGTCTAAGCGGATCGTTAACTTTATAAGATCCTCTAAAGTTGTAGGCTCATCGAGAGTGACCAGTTCGTCCTTAATAGAATCATCTAGGGCATGAAAATAAGCGCTTTTGAGCGCAGATTCGTTCCAACCGGAAGCAGCCACTTTCACCCGGAAGTCGATAGAGAATTCGGTGACAGTTCTATTTCCCTGTTTGAATTCCAATAGTCTGTGGAGATTCAGTGGACTTATCTGTGTCTTGATTAAAGACTTGTTTAAACTCTTGGATAAATTCCCCAAAAGTGCAACCAAAACTTGATTCTGACGAAAATCTGGCTTCTGCCCATTCAAGGACCTTTCCGGACAATTGTGAAAAAATAAAGGCTATCTTCCTTTTATCATTAGGAAAACTAGACTGAGAATGCTCAAAAATGAGCTGGCACTGGAACAAAAATCCCTTGCACTTACTTGGGTTGCCGAAAAACTTTTCAGGAAGTGAAGGACGGAATTCAGGGCTGGGTTCTGACCTGAGTGGAGGATTAGTATCTTGTACCGGAAGTTGAACGGTCTCCGTTCCAGGTGTAGAATTTTGCAGATGACTGGCTATTTCCTGTAAGGAGCGATTAGTTTCAGCTTGTCGTGTGTTTAACTCACGGAGGGCAGTGTCATGGCTCTGAATGAGAGTTTGTTGCTGCTCCAACATCCTCCGGAGTAATTCCGCGGGATTAGTCTGTTGGCCAGAGTGTTCTGTCATGTTCGGATTAAGGTATCTAACCCACATGCAGAACACTCGGAGGCAGAAGAAAAGTTCAAAGATTTATTTACAATAAAGAACAACAATGGATCATGTTCAGTAGAGGCTTGACTGGTCATGGGAGAGTTCTGTAAAGCACACAGGTTATACAGATCCAGGAAGTGGTTGACTGGTCACAAGTGGGTTCACTGCAGGGGAGGACAGAGAAGTTTAGCGGAGGACCAGGGAATATTGCAGGTTGAGAGTGTGTCAGGGCTGTCCCTGTTCTTGAGTGGAGCAGAGCTGCAGAGGGGGGGAACCTTGAGGGTCCAGAGGCTGACGTCAAGCAGAGAGCAGAGGCGGAGGCAGAGCTTACTGGATGCAGGCAGATCACTGATTGAGTTTCCGGTTATCTTCTGAGAGCAGGCAGGCAGATCTTTGACAGAAACTGTTCTCCAGAGAACTTCTGAGAACGGACAGGCAGATTACCAGCAGAGAAAACTCTCCAGAGTTACAGGTTTCAGGCAGGTTCAATCTGAGGGGCAGAGAGGAGAGAAAACAGATGAGGTTCGGATCTCAGGGGGTCAGAGTTACAGACAGGCTGGTTGGCTCAGGCTTGCTAACCGTTACAGGCAAACACCCTGGCACTGGAGTGAAGCCCTCTGCCTCCTTAAGTACGGATCTCCTGATGAGCAGATGAGGAACAGGTGGTGCAATCAGCCCCGGCTCCAGGAGATCTCGTACGCCCTCTCGTGGAGAAAGTGGACAGACCTCAAGATCCCAAGACAAACATAGACAGAGACACACACACACATTACAGACATGCATATCTACACCTACCACGGACCTTCACTGATTCATTTTTAAGATATTTATTCACACAGCGCATCTGAACATCTAGGGTCTAGATTATAGCTTAGATTACGTGAGTTGAAAAGAAAAAAGAATGAGGTTAGTTCATTTTAAAGATAAACTATAGTAGTTGTCTTGCTTTGGTCGTGCTTCCGTGGCGAAGTGATTAGCGTGCATGACTCATGTACTAAGGCCCTGACATGGCCGACCCGGGTGCGAATCCGACCTGTTGTCCTTTGTTGCATGTTTCTCCCCCTCTTATAGCCCCTCTCCTGTCAGCCCACTTTACAAAACACGAGCCACTAGTGGTGTAAAAACCTTTTAAAAAGTTGTCTTGGGTTGTAGTGAAATGTGTGTGACTGAGTAAAGTGAGGAAGGGAAAGCATAGATAAACTGCTGCATTATTTAGTTATTAATGGCTCTACTTTAATAACTCTTAGGTGCAAGGCATGCCTGCCAACCAGTCAACCAAACAGATATATTGCTGAGATGCCAGGAAATATTTTAATCCGAGGCATAGTGATGGGACCTCACCATCACATAGGTTTTATGCACCAGAAGGGCTGTTTGTAATATTGCAATTTGACAGCTCAGTAAATACATAATTTTTTTTATTACATATTTACATTATTACCAATACTATTTCTATGGAGTTCAGCCATAAAAATAATGACACTGGTGAGACGATAGCTGCCATTGTTGCTAAGATGCTGATAGGAGAGCAAGCAACATTTTTTTTTAAATATCCAGGAATCAGCAAGAACAGCAGAGGAAAAAGGGGAGCCAAATGACCGAGGTTGAAGGGCCTGATGAAGAGTGAAAAAAGTATTTTAGTTCTAATGGACATACACTAGGTTGTGACAAGGTAACATAACATACTTTATTCATCTCCCATGTGAGAAACTTGTCCTGGAAGAGAGGACTATGCAAAAATGTAGCAAAGACAAACCGTAATCCAAACAGGGTCATTAGTAATAAATAAATACAACACTAGCACAAAAAAATAAAAAAAAAATTCTAAACATCATCATCATTTGAGGGTGCTGATTCTCTGTTTAGGCTCAGCTATTGTCCATCCATACGTCCATCCATCCATTTTCCGACACTTAATCCCAAGCAGGGTCGTGAGGGGTGCTGGTGCCTATCTCCAGATGTCTATGGGTGAGAGGCGGGGTACACCCTGGACAGGTCGCCAGTCCATAGCAGCAGCTATTGTCTATTCATCAGGTTAATGGAGCATGCATATATGAATTTATGGGGCAATTCTTCTTGTACTTATAAACAGTAAAGATACATAGATTACATGTTACAATTAAATTTTTTTTTTTACTTTTTTGTTTTGCTACTGAATACTCATTTTATATCTGATTATTTTAATGCAGAGTTTGTCAATATGTTATTTTAGAGCTCCTTAAAAAATAAGGTGACCAGATTTGTGAAATCCGATATGGGGACATTTCTGGCTCATAGATCAAAATTAATACATCTCATCAAGATTAAATTTAGTAACCTGGTTATATTATTGATTTAAAAGGAAGTCAAAACTTTTTTGATTGACGCTGATTGGCTTTCTGCTGTTCCAGCCTGCCCCCATCGTCCTGTAACTGGTCGAACGAGGTGTTACTCAAGCCAGGACTTCCTGTTTGATCCGACGGTACCATAGAATGAATTGCTGTTAGCATCTTGTAGCGGGGATTTTAAGTAAAATTAGGAAAATTTTACCGGATTATCTTTTTTTCTGGCTGCTTTGAGCAGAAAGAGACCAAACTTGGAGGGAAATGTTGGAGTTTTCTTTCCATGGGCTAAAGGGTAAGATAATTTACTTTTTGAGTTTTATGTATCTCTCAGGTTTATTTCGATAGAACGGCCACAACGTTTGTCAAGGCTGAGCATGCTTGGTACCATTGGAAAGAGCAGAACAAAAAAAAAAAGAGGAGAACAAGAGAGGAGAACACGACCTTTATGTAGATATGCGGACATGCTATGTTGACACTGAA
>JAGKQL010000071.1:2535146-2627631 GCA_018398635.1 Cyprinodon brontotheroides
GGAGCACTGGGGGCTGTGACCCCCAAACTGGGAGAGTGGCTACAGCAGATTCCAGGTAAAACATCAGAGGTCTCTGTCCAGAAGAGCGCAGTCCTAGGAACAGCTAAGATACTGCGCAGAACCCTCAAACTCCCAGGCCTCTGGTAGAGGACCCAAGCTTGAGGATGACACATACCACCCCACGAGGGGTGAGAAAACAGTAGTTTATATATATATATATATATATATATATATATATACACATATTGCTTGAATAAATCTCTGTTTTGCACAAGTGATGCCTTGGCACAAACAATAATAAACATTCCAAATCCATAATTTACAAAAATCTATATTTTATATACTTTCTACCCGTAGAATTAAAAAATTATATTCTCATGTTAACCATAAAACATAGATATTTAAATAAAATAAACAATCAAATGTGCTTTTCACATGTTAAAACATTTTTTTTTGCTGGGTATAAATTCAAACATTGGGAGTAAGTCTATATTTCCCCTTTAATTATGTGATATGATTAAAGGGAGTGTCAGAAACGAAACACTCGCTGGGTAGAAAAAATAATGGAACAGGAAAACATGTAATGGAAAATATTATTGTTTGCCAAGTCAAGTGACAAGTCCCATGCTCCGACGTGTCGAGAATCAAGAAATCCACCTTTACGTATTCCATTTCCAGAGTTTTTAAAGTGTTTAGCGCAGAGGCGTTAGCTTTCGACGTCGGAGTACAGAGAGTGAAGCGAAAAAGACTACAACTGTGTAAACAGGCCCCATTTCCGTTTCCGGTGGCAGGGGAATATTGACTATTCAAACACAGAACTCAATGGGATTTACAAAATGCTAAAAAACACTACAGGAACGTTTTTCTTCACGAAACTTTTGGAGCGTCATTGAACCAGCGCTGGCGACCCGGTGAGTAACATATTTTTAAGAACGTTTAAGGTTGTTTTAAGGATATTATCGGACATGCACTATGGAAGCTACCATTCTGGAAGCAGCCAGGGGGATTCTGCATGAGCCAAAAAAAAGCAGAGACAGGACCAATTGTCAAGAATTTTGGTGTCGATCATTGATTTCATCCTGGACACTACATGAAAATGGGCCTAAAAGTGTTAACCCTCTATGGCATGAATTTTTATTTTATGAGGAAAAAAATATTTCACCCTAGTTTTGGGAGCTTGAGGGGGTCTTTATAAAATATCAATCAGAAAATGTGCTCCACCCTGCCCCCCCCACCAGATTTTGGTTTGTTGTCTCAGGGCAACAATATGCTATGAGGGTACTAAAACGCCAAGGTTTTCTTTAAGTGGAATGATGAACAAACAAGCAATAAATACATTAGAAGAAGTTTTATTTCAAGTTTTATTTCAATTTCAACAAGTTTCCTTTCAACAAACGGCCACAAATGGTTTATTAATTAGTGCATTAGAGATTAGCTGCAGTGTGTTTATGTTTCTAAATACATGTTCCTGTGGGGTACTGAATGGCTCTGTGTTTCTCTTTTTTACAAAGTACAGTTTGTATTATTCTGTATGGAACCTCATGAAACAGTTGCTGGTGGATGTGAAACAAAGGTGGGCGTCACATTTTTGGCACTTGGCTTTAGGTGTACCTGTGCATCTTGGTACCTTCCATCTCCCTTTCTTTTCATCCATGACCATCCAGTGGGCTGTGGCATCCAGACGCACATCAGGGACTGGGATAGGTGTAGTGGGTCCTCTTCTCCTCTTCTCTTCGTACTCCCCAGCAATTGTGGAACTGGGACGACCTCTCTTGCGCTCCAGATTCTTGCCACTTTTGCACAAGCTTTCTGCAATATACAACTTGAATGTATAAAGCCTCATCTCATAGGAATGAGCCTAACCACTTGATCATGTTCCTTACGCCCATAAAATCTTTGTGCATCCATTTCCTGTGAATAATAGTAGATAGTAGATTAGAATAGTAGATTATGTTGATAACTACACATCCCTACACATCTCCATCCATGAGCATGTTATAGTTCACACAAAAGTGGTCTAACTGCACAATGTTGCCCTGAGGCAACGAATGAAAAACTGCCATTTTAGTATATAAATGAAGACAAAAGGTGTCTTTACTCAATCAAATATGCTTTTTTACTTATTCATGCACATCACAGATATTATTTATACAAAATTATTTAAATTTAAACATGTAAAAAAGTGAAATTTATCTTACCTTCTGCTAGCGGTGTGTCCAAGTCAGCTGCGGTCCAAAAAAGGATTGTTTCAATACTCCTTTAAATTCTGAGAAGAAGATTTTTTTCCATATCTTTCATAGACATGGAAAAGATATGCAAAGAGTATCTTTCAGGGATCTGGAGATATGCGGATTTTGGATACGTATCCAAGCAATATATGGATAAAATCCAGCACATGTCTTTTAGAGGATCCAGCTGTGATTTTTACCTTGCATTTTTAATGGGATTTCCTGATGTCCCACGACACATCAGTGTAAATATGTTAATATCCTTAGAAGATCCGTGTAGGCATTTCATTGTATATGCCAAAGATCTCAAAATACCATACCAAAACGTTAATATCTTTTAAACCTGTATTTTTATCAAATTCTGAAAAAGAACAGGATTTTCCTGAATTTGATTTTTTTGTGCCCCATAGTGGAGATCCCCAGAACCATCAAGGATAAGTCAGAACATTTCAGAGCCGAACTGCTGCAGACCTTTTGCAACACATTTCTCTTGAGTTTCCAGAACTTTTAGAGGCCAAACTGAATGAGGACCATGCCCTGGGTGTGAGACTGAGGGGACCCCTGCTGTGAGACTGAGACAAAGACCCCCTGACTGCAGAGCTGCAAAACTGGATAAAACTCAAGCTTCCCAAATGGACATGGAAAAAGGTTTGCAGGTCTAGCATGATTAGGGACAGAACAAGCAATGTGTCTTTTGATGATGCTAATCATATCGTGTGTTTTACTGCTGAGTAAAGACAACGCTAATTGATGCTAAAGAATGGATTTCATGCTACGCTATGCTACAGGAATATGTGTTGAGCTGTTGCTAAAGCTTAGACAAGCTTTATTCACTAAGGATTTAAACACTGATATAACATTAGTGTTCATATGTTCCTCAAATGCTCATTACATTTCCATTACCAAGTATGACCAAGGAAGTCATTTAGGTGGAATCCTGATGTCTATTAAGCTGCTAGCTAAAAAGAGGGTAAAGAATCATTTAACTAAAGGTTATTGGTTCTTGATTAAGCAAATCAAATCATTTACAAAACATTATTTTTGGCCAAATAATGTTTTATTCACCTCATGGATTTGCATTGTGAATTGGTCTGAAAAACATTCCAATTTCTTTAAAATTTGTGAAAAGCAAATTTGATCATATCCCAAATTCTTCAAGATAAAACTTTGGTTTCAAACACAAGATCCATCTTAAACTGTAATATGTTTTCAACCATTTTCCCTTCAGCTTTTTGGACATAGTAGTTAGTTTAGTTTAGTTGAGTTTTACTAGTCTTAGTTGAGGAGTGTTAAACTGAAATACGTTTGACTTGGAGCTGAATGATTTTTGTTAATAAACTCTTATATTTTGAACAGAAGTTGTGGTGAATTTATTCCATGTATGTGCAGAAATAACTGTTTGACCATGATTAGTGCTCTAATCACTCTTTCATCTATTGTTCGAACACACAGTTAGTAGGACTGTGTGTCATAACGCACTATATAACAGCTGAAATAATGTCTGATTAAAATAAGATATTTTACTACCCCTACAGGGGAGAGGGCAATCAACATCTTAAAGTATCAGAAACATAAATTCCCCAGCGGGCACAGAATAGAATTTAACTATAGAATCACAACACATTTATATGATTGCTGGGCCCATTGAATGTAACATTTTTTTAGCGTCCCATGCTGCTGGGCTCATTGAATGTAACATTTAATTGGTGTCCCAGTTTGGTGGTCATCGAATATAACAGTCATTCTGCACATATATGAGAATAAACTTAGAGCCATTATTGAAAACCGTGTGAAAGCATTAAGATCAGCTCTCACCACTCAATAATGAAATCTTAAAGTCACAACCTAAGAATCCAATAGCAGATGTCTTAGCTTATATGAGAAGAAAATATAAACTTTGACATTATTGGAGCATCAAAATATAGAAAATTTAACAAAATATAATAACTCCAAAGTATCTCTTCAGCTAGTGATAACCAACTTTACTCCAAAGCAAAACTCAGGTGATTCAAATCCAATCTGATCACTTTGGTCCAACTAAAACCAAAAGATTTAACTCCCAAGTTAAAGTCTTATCGTTCGACCAAAATTTATGCACATCTATAACTAGATGCTGCAATTTGTAGGTTTCTATAACCACATCCCAAAAATGAAAACTCCCAAGTTATGCTATTTCAAAGTCACCTCCAGTCCAAAATAGGTTAGATGCCTCGAAATTTAACCTAAATCCCTTTGTCTATTAGTCTGATAAGACTCCTAAACACTTATTTTATACTGTGTAGAACAAGATTTGTTGCCAGATTTAACGTAAGTTAATCTGTGGTCCTACCCGACCAAAAGGGGGTGGATTCAAACTAAATTACTTAAAATGCCTTAAAGAAAGGTGAATCATAAGCTAAATTGCTATTAAATCCTTAAAAGGTAAGCTTTGCGCCAAACTGCTTATAAATCCTCAGAGACAGGTAATGCATGTGCTAAAATAGCTGGTAAATCCTAAATAGGTGTAGCATTTGTAACACTGGAAAGAAAAGTGTTTCTTTGATATCACAGGTTTAAAGATAACCTGTGACCCATTTCTACACACATAAAATAAGTCCTTACAATATGTATATGTAAATATACAAGTATAGTGGGTACTGACTGGATTTGTGTGTTCTTTTTAGAAATTTCTCTCCATAACTTGTGTTTTTGTGCCATCAACTGTGAAAATGGATCCAAAAGCATCCCTCAATTCTGGGCACACCAGTGACTCCATAGGCATAGAGAAATAGAAACAAATTGTTGCCAAAGCTTATCACACTTATCTCCAGAAAAGCAGGATAACCTAAACAATCTTAACCTAAGCCTATGTAAAAGAAAAGATTCAAAATTAATTAACTTCAATTCAAAACCCAAATGAAAACTTTCTGATAACAGATGTACTCTGTGAGCTCACGCTACTTTATCAGCTTAAATACCAAATAAAAGCTAAACAGTACTCTGATTTAGAAGCAAAGTATCAGATGATCCTCCACAGAGTAAATGCTGCAAACATTTTATTGTCAGGAGCTGGAAAGCTCAAAGACCCACATGGCCAGACTGACCATGCCTCAGAACAAACGATGACCCCCCTCTTGGAGGAGCTATGCAATAAACAAAGCAAGCAGACTTTGAATCAGCAGGAGGTCACCCCAGTTGAAAGGAGAACTCTTCCTGAAACAGATACAAAGTCTCTAAACTCTGAGTAAATACGAAATAGCTCTGAAGATGGTCGAAGTAGTGTCACAGACAGAGAGAAACAAGTAGATCACTTGGTAAACACAAGCGGTTTAAAATTTTGCAAAGGACAGCCATGCAAACCAATCTCTGTCACACTCCGCTGACCAAGCATCAAGTTCCAAAGTTCACAGCTTAAAAAACTCTAAGCAGAATCAGTCTCCCTTGTGTCATCAAAGGTTAGCTCAAAACCCCCCACCACTTAATGAGCAGAACCAACTTCCTGACGGGCCAGGTCCACCGGGCGACCATCAGCCAAGGATTCAACAAATTGAATCCTTGGCCAAAGACATTGATATTTTTGACCCAGAAAGTCAACACTCCAACATAATGCATTATCTGCAAGAAGTTGAGCACTAATCTAAAAGACTTGCCATTTCCTTCTTCTCGTGAGAAATTGAAGCTGATTTGGAAAACAACAGCTAGAAGCATCCATGTTTTCATAAAATCTCTTCATCCAAAAATCAGAGAAAGTTATTGAGCTCTTTGTCAAACCTTAAGAGAAGAATATTCTGGTTACAGAGATCCGGCGTTAGCAACACTTGAGGCATCTTTAGTTCTCCAAGGAGAACATGAAACACCCAGAGAATATTACTTTGGCTTGAGACAGGTTTACTTCGAGGGCTGCAATCTACATGAAAGTGTATGATATGATGTAGCAATGCATTGCAGGATAGAGAACCTTTCTATACAGGAAACTTGCAGATATGCTCAGCTTGTTTGGGAAATATGTCTCAAATCAGATAGATTTCAAAGCAAGCTTAGAGTTTTAAATGTTCAAACAAAGAACGGGACCAGAAACAGACCCAGATTCAGTTCTACAGTGGTTCACCAAGATGGAGGAATTAATGACTTGAGAGAACGAAAACGAGAACCCCCAGATAAACGTCATAAATCTTCACATCACAATGCAAAACCAAAGGTTTACACTGGTAAAGGGGGACATCAACAAGCTACAGAAACAACCACAAAAGAAAACTTAGAACTGATCTGCAAAACAGTTCTTACAGAGCTACTGGCTGCTCTGACCAATCACAAAGTACCACAATTCCAAGCTAATGGTAAAACGTGTATGATAGTTGCTGATAATTTCTAACATGTTTTATCCTTTCTTTCTTTTGTTTCACAACTTGAGAAACGATGAAGGTTGAACAACAGCATCATGAAGGTGTTAGGAAATTTTGTTTGGAATGTATATATTTGTGTATCAGGGTCAGTCTTTCCTGCCAGACCTGCTTCAACCAGACTCTGGAGCTCTGGAGAAAATGAACTGTTTTAAGATAAGATAGGGTCAGCTTCTGCCATACCTGCAACAAATCATCCAGGGACAAACACTGGAGAAGATATGAACCCTAAATAAACTTTCTTCCTGCCAACAGAAAAACTGACTCATCACTGCTCCAGATCTCATGGCTTTATGGACCCATTTGCTGATCTGAAAACAAAGAACTGCATCTTTTATTTTCAGATCAAAAGGGGAATATGTTCTGCCATGTGCCATGATCATACTTTTTGGACATTGGGAACCAGTGTCCATATTTCATCTTGATAGGATGACCAGAGGAGAACAAGGAGCTTTGGTGAATAACAGCTGGGGGACTTCTGCAGCACCCCCCTTTTCAGCCAAAGTCACAGGCCAATCACATGGAAGCCACCAGAGGTGTGAGGTGTGAAAAACTACCCCCTTCTGTGAGGACAGAGAAAGCCAGAGAGCACACAGAATTCTCTCTCTTCTTCTCCAGCTCTCTTTTGCCTCCTTCTGCTCCTGGTCTCTTCTGCTCCTGCGCTCAAAGCTGGGGCCCACTGTGACCCACAGTGGAGATGCTGGCTCCAGGGGAACCAGATCCCCAGAACCATCAAGGATAAGTCAGAACCTTTCATAACCGAACTGCTGCAAACAGACCTTTTGCAACACATTTCTCTTGAGTTACAGAACTTTTAGAGCCAGACTGGATGAGGACCATGCCCTGGGTGTGAGACTGAGGGGGCCCCTGCTGTGATACTGAGACAAAGACCCCTGACTGCAGAGCTGCAAAACTGGATGAAACTCAAGCTTTCCAAATGGACATCGAAAAAGGTTTGCAGATCTGGCATGATTGGGGACAGAACAAGCAATGTGTCTTTTGATGATGCTAATCATATCATGTGTTTACTGCTGAGTAAAGACAACGCTAATTGATGCTAAAGAATGGAATGCATGCTACGCTAGAGTCCTGCACGGGTCGAGTTTTACCAAGCCGCACCGAACCCGTTAGGATGACTACCGAACCCGACCCGTCACCCGCGGATATCTTCAATTCAAATCCGAACCCTACCCGACCCGTTAACACATCAAGTAATAGGCTATAGTACGCTGCTGCGCTGCAGAACAGCGCCATTAACACTGCAGCAGACGTGTATGCACTGACTGTGGCCTTTTTGGAGGGAAGCCCACACTGCGGGCAGGGCTTTAAGCTACAACAAGGGTGACCCCAGTGCCTGATTAATATAACATTTCTGATGTCCATAACAACACACACGCATAAAAAAAAATCACCAACTACCGCCCGCACTAAAAAAATAATATCCGCCCGACCCGTTTATTTTTATTTTATGTATTTTTCACCGCAATAGAGCATTTTAGCGGGTGACTCGTCGGGGACCAGCGGGTACCCGACCGTTATAGGACTCTATGCTACACTATGCTACAGGAATATGTGTGTTGAGCTGTTGCTAAAGCTTAGACAAGCTTTATTCACTAAGGATTTAAACACTGATATAACATTAGTGTTCATGTGTTCCTCAAATGCTCATTACATTTCCATTACCAAGTATGACCAAGAGTCATTTAGTGGAATCCTGATGTCTATTAACTGTGCTAGCTAAAGAGGGTAAAGAATCATTTAACTAAAGGTTAATGGTTCCTGATTAAGCAAATCATTCAATAAAACATTATTTGACCAAATAATGTTTTATTTACCTCATGGATTTGCATTGTGATTTGGCCTGAAAACATTCCAATGTCTTTAAAATTAGTGAAAAGCTAATTTGATCATATCCCGAATTCTTCCAGATAAACTTTGGTTTCAAACACAAGATCCATCTTAAACTGTAATATGGTTTTCAACCGTTTTTTCCCCTTCCTCTTTGTACATAGTAGTTAGTTTAGTTTAGTTGAGGTTTACTAGAAATACGTTTGACTTGGAGCTGAATGATTTTTGTTAATAAACTCATATTTTGAACAGAAGTTGTGGTGAATTTATTCCATGTATGTGCACAATTAACTGTTTGACCATGATTAGTGCTCAACTCACTCTTTCATCTATTGTTCTAACACACAGTTAGTAGAACTGTGTGTCATAAACACTATATAACAGCTGAAATAATGTCTGATTAAATAACTACTACCCCCTACAGGGGAGGGCAATAAACATCTTAAAGTATCAGAAACATAAATTCCCAGCGGGCTGGGAATAGAAAAGAACATAAAATCACAACACAGGAAAAATTAGACATCGTCCATATTAACCGTGTAACACAATAGATAAAGATATAACAGCATGTAAAATTAGAAACAACTGAAAAACAACTATAAATCATGTTTTAACTGCTGCAGTTGCAGCTGTGTTTTAGTTACACTGTGTGTGAAACTAGAAGGTGTTAGCTTTCCAACTATGTATCACATGTAATTTGGGCTTACACTTCCTTAGTTATTTGCTTTTCAATTTGGGTATGCAAAAAGGCAAGGATTTCTTAAAATTAGGTGGATGTAAACACACTGGATTCTGACAGCAAATTTTTCACAGTGCTTGACCTAAGTAATGCATTCTTCTCTTTACGAGTGCACCCCGAATCTCAATTTTGGTTTGCTTTTAATTTCGAGGGGAAAAAATACACGTAAACATTCCTGCACAGGGATTCGCAGACATCCCTACAGTTTTTAGTCAGGCCATTTCTACTTGTTTGGAGAGCTTTAATCCAAAGCATGGAAGCTAGGAGTTAATGTACGTGGATACCTTTCTGGTTGCGCCTACAACAGCTGAACACTGTAGAGAAGACTCCCTGCAAATGCTAAATCATTTAGCTAAAACAGGAAACTCAGTAAGCAAAAAAAAAAAATAAAAAATGCAGTGGGTGCAGGAACAAGTCTGTTACTTAGGCCATGTTATTTCAGAAGAAGGTAAAAAGATAAAGAAAGAGCACAAAACTGCAATAGCAAATGCACCTAAACCAGTTACTTAAAAGCAAATTATGTCCTTTTTAGGATTGTGCATTTACTGCAGAGCTTGGATTCCACATTATGCATTTTCATATACAGCTCTACTTTTGTCACAACCTCATCTGAAAAGACAAAGATGTACAGCTCTGATATTTACTTAGAGCAAGAAACACAACAAATCACTGAACCAGAAGTGCTATTAAACAAAAACAACAGAACAACAAATGTGGATAAAAAATTGAGCAACAGTGAATCTAGAAGGACTTTATACAGTACGGATGTCAATGTCAATTACACAGAGGGACAAAAAACAAATTTGCCACAAGCCGAGGGCCGGACTGGTAAAATGTTCATTAAAACATATTGAAATGAACATGGCCTATTGAACCAAGACCTAACATATTTTTTAAAACAAAATATTAACATCAATATTAGAATAAAATTCAACTTTATTGCCATTCCACTGTCACAAGTACAGAGCAACAAAATGAATTCTCTGCATTTAACCCATCCCCTTGGGGAGCAGTGGGCTTCCATTGTGCGGTGCCCGGGGAACAGTGTGGGCTTAAGGGTCTTGCTCAGGGACCCAGAGTGGCAGTCTGTGGGAGTGGGGGAACCTCAGGATTCAAAGCCCTATGCCCTAACCACTAGGCCGCCACTCCCGTTACATTAATATTATGGATAAACTTTATTATATTAATAAACGTATTAAGATAAATACATAAATGAAAGTACATGCATTATAAATGATGTTTGGATTGTTTTGGTTTTTGATTTCCCCCCTCTAACAATCTAAGCACACTTGGCTGAAGCCAGTTGTCTATGAAGGCGCAGGTGTCAGCAGAGGCTGATTGAAGCCCAAATTAAAGGAGCCTGAATGGAAGGAGAAGGGAGCTGATCTTGCAGGTGATAGAGACGGACACCCTGCCTGTCCACACGCCAGGCACAGAATGCCAGGGAATGAACAGACGGCACAGTTAGGGCAGAGGTCCGAGTCTGTAAGTGGTGCTCCGTCCCGATCAGAGTATCGTGCGGATCCCGACTGCCCCGTCTCTGGCTACGTTCACATTGCAGCCTGAAGTGACCCAAATCCAATTATTTGGCCCATATGCGACCTGGATCTGATCTTTTCATGGCTGTCTGAACAACACAGATCCGATTTTTTCCAATCTGACCCAGACCACTTGGCTATGTGGTCCTGAATCCGATACTGAGATCTGATCTTTTCAAATGAAACCTGTGTCTGAACGGCCAGGTCACATTCATCCGACCTGAACGCCATTAATACCCGACAAATGTCATTATTCTGCGTGTTGCTATGCAGAAACAGCAAGAAAAACAACAACCATCGCAGATGATGATGCGGAGAGCAGTATTTATGTTTAACCATATTGAAAAGATTGTGTTTTTATTGTTGGAAAAGAACCGTCCATGTTTACTTCCGTAAACACAGAGCACGCTGGTCTGTGACGTCATTGCGTCTAGTCCTGAGCATGCGGGACACTTGCATTGTTTGACTGCAGTTTACACAGGAGATCACATACAAGTCGCATTTATTTGAAAATATGAACAGCAACACAAAAAAATTGATTTCACAAAAAAATCGGAATTGAGCATCAAGGCCTGCAGTGTGAACGTAGCCTCTGTCACCTGCAGAATCAGTTCCACCCCACCCTCCATCCATCCCTACTGACTAATAATTTGATACTTAAACTGTCTTGCCACGGAGATCAGAGGAAGATTGCATCTCTACTTCACTTCAGTCCTGTATCCACAGCCACTGTGTTTGAAGATGAATTTGTCATGAGGGACATATGCTGATGCATATGTTTTACTTTTTGGGGTGGAAGCTTGTTGTTGCCTTCACCTTCATTCAGAAGGTTGTCATGGGGTTAGATGATGGTTCACCCTGAAACCTCTGCTTTCTTTAAAAAAAAATAAATAAATTTATTTCTACACAATGAATTTACATCTTAATAGGTACTTTTTGGTTGTTTATAGAATTTCGTATTTATTCATTTAATTTTATTTATGGTCTAAAGTTATGTTTTTTAAAAGTACAATGGCCATCGCTGTAAGTTCACTGGAAGATGTTGGGATCTGGAGATCTGCCACCTTTCTCCAGCAGAGGGCGTCCCTGAGTCTCCTGAGCTGAAGCCACCAGCACACCTGCGGCTGATCATCTCATCAGGAGACCAGCTTTATAAGCAGCGTCTGAACTTCCCTTCATCGCCAGAATGTTAAACAGTTAGCAAGCCTGAGCCAAACCTGTTGGCTGAATCTCTGACTGCTCTGAAAGCCAACCTGATTCTAACCAGCCTTTGTCCTCTTACCTTCCTAGGAAGACCTTATCGACTCAGGAGCTCTGGAGGAGCTCACATTCAAAGACCTGCCTGCCTGCTCTGTGAAGCCAAACCTGAAGATCAACAGTTCTTATCTGCAAGCTAGTTCTTAGGAGAGAACTAGGAGATCAACTCAAGGTCTGAACCTCTCAAGTCTGAAGTCAAGCCCTGCCGCTGCTAAACCCTCTGCTGAAACCTCAGTCTCCGGACCCTTCTGGTTCCCTCTTTCCAACGCTCAGTCTGAACTACCATCAGGTACAGATCAATCACAAGCTCTGTCAAGACTCCTCTGCTACTTGGCTAATCAAACTGTCCCTCTCTGCAGAGAGCCCTGTGACTCCAGTCCCGGGCCCGTTCCAGTATCAGTGCAAATAACTTTATTTTGTGAATCTCTCAATAAACAGTTGTTAACCAAAAAATATTTGATTATTCTGAACTTCTTTGGGTTTACAGTGTTTAGCAGAAATTCAGGTGGATACACAGCTGATAGTCCTACTGAATACAATCTTACAATTTGTATTATGGCAAGAAAAAAGCAGCAAAGTAAAGTAAAACGAGTGGCCATCATTACTTTAAGAAATGAAGGTCAGTTAGTCCAAAAAATTGGCAAAACTTTAAAAGTGTCCCCAAGCGCAGTCGCCAAACCCATCAAGCTCTACAAAGAAACTGCCTGACATGAGAAAAGAAAGGAAGTCCAAGAGTTACATGTGCTGTGGAGGAAGTTCATCTAAGTCACCAGCCTCAGAAATCACAGGTTAATAGCAGCTCAGATTAAAGACTAGGTCAATACCACACAGAGTTCTAGCAGCAGACACATCTCTAGAACAACTGTTAAGATGAGACTGTGTGAATCAGACCTTCATGGTAAAATAGCTGCTAGGAAACCACTGCAACAAACAGAAGAGACTTGCTTGGGCTAAAAAAACAAAAGGAATGGACATTAGACCATTGGAAATCTGTGCTTTGGCCTGATGAGTCCAAATTGGAAGTCTTTGGCTCCAAACATTGTGTCTATGTGCGACGCAGAAAAGGTGAACGGATGGACTCTACATAGCTGGTTCCCATCGTGAAACATGGAGAAGTAGGTGTGATGGTGTTGGGGTGCTTTGCTGGTGACACTGTTGGGGATTTATTCAAAACTGGAGGCATACTGAACCTGCATGGCTGCCACAGCATCTTGCAATGGCATGCTATGCCGTACTGTTTGCATGTAGTTGACCCATCATTTATTTTTCTACAAGACAATGATCCTAAACACAGCTCCAGGCTGTTTGACCAAGAAGGAGAGTGATACGGTGCTGCGCCAGATGACAGGGCCTCCACAATCACCGGACCTGAACCCGATCAAGATGGTTTGGGTTGAGCTGGAGCGCAGAGTGAAGGCAAAAGGGATTCCTGGTGCTGGAGCCTTGTTTAGAAACATCCCTGTCGAGGTGTGAGATCTGTAGATGGCTTCATGGAGCTACAAACCAGCAGCAAATGGCTGATTTGCCTGAAAGCAGAGTGACCCCTGAGAAACTCCTATTAGTTTTGTTGGAGTAGCAGTAAATATTGAGGTTGCCTCATCTAGTGACAGAGGCACTTTCATTGCTGCCTTACGGCATTTTATTGCAAGGCGATGTCAAGTTCAAGATCTGCGGTATGATAATTGGACCAACTTCTGGGGTGCAGAGCTCGAGCTGAGACAAGCTATAGAAGGTGGAATCGGGGAAAAGATGACTGATACACTTTTGTTTAGGGGAGTGAAATTGATCTTCATTCCTCCAGCTGGATAGAATTATGGCGGAGCATGGGAGGAATTGATTTGTTCCATCAGAAAGGTCCTCAATTCCACTCTTTAGACATGGCATTTGGACTAAGAAGGACTTCAAACTGCTCTTTGTGATATGGAATCAATCCTCAGCAGTAGACCTATTACATTGGAATCTAATGACCCAAATGGTTGGGAAACTAACACCTAACAGCCTCCTTCTGCTCAAGTCTAACCAATGCTTACCACCTGGTTTGTTCCAGAAAAGTGACTTTTATGTATGCAAATGGTGGACACAGGTCCAATGCATATCTGATCTGTTTTGGAAACGATGGATTAAAGAACTTTTGCCACAGATTCAACACCAGCAAAAATGGATGAAAATTAAATGCAACTTTGTTCCTGGATATGTGATCCTCATAGTAGATGAATCTGCACCTCGTGGTTCCTGGATCATTGGCAGAATATGTATCAGGCAAGAGGGGGCTTGTACGTCAGGGTCATAAAGACAAAGATATGCATTCTTCAGGAGAGTTCTGACCAATTAAGACATCAAAATTATCTTTATGTCAGGATTTGGTGTTTGATTGAGGACCCAAAAACAGAGGCAAGTAGGCAGAGGTGAATTTTGGTGGGTTTAATGAGGTTCACAGGAACTGAGGGAGGAATCAAAAATCCAACAGAAATAACAATGAACCAGAACCAAGGTGACATCAGGGAAAACCAAACTCTAGGAGCCAGGAGGCGAGGAGAGAAACTTGAACCAGGCGTTGAAGGCGAGGATCCGAGCAGGAACTGAAGAGGGGAGGCTTTTAAAGGGACAGAGACAAAGAGGGGCTAATGGGGATTGGTAGGTGGGGGCAGAGCAGAAAACAGAGCTAGGGAAAGAGGGCCACAAGAGGGCAGCAGGGGACAACAAATGGAAAACCAAAGACTGTGACACTTTACTGTAGCTTGGATTGAAGTTTTGAACATCAAGCGCTTCAACAAGATTCCCGTATTCAGCCATTCTGCAATACTGTTTGACTGTCGCCAATAACTTTTTGTGTCTGATGGCAGACAGAACAGAAGCTATAGTCTTTTGATCAGAGTCTTTGAAAAGGCATCTGATTAGTGAATCTTGTTATAAATTTTTGATCAGGACCTGTCATTTAAATACGATATCCTTCTTTCATCTGCAGAATGTTGCAAAATTAGAAATATCCTGTTCGGGGATGATGCTGGGACAATAGTCCATGCACATTCTAATGAAACCAAAGTGCTCTACTTTCTTTTTAATTAACATAAGGTGTTACCAGGTCAGTCTGTCTGGAGGCCTATGTGGCCTCATTGATCTCCTCGGTTCTGGTGCTTCCCCGAGCTGGGTCGGCCTGAGGGCCAACGGAGTGCCCGGGGCTGCTGGCTCTTCAGGTGTGATTTGGTCTTCTTCTGGTGCCTGGGGCAGTACAGCTGAGCCAGCATGTCTGAAAGTGCTGTTCTTCTGTGCCCCACGTTGACGCCCCTCCCATCCTGCATCATGGTGCTCACGTAGGTGATCCTAGTGCCTGCGCATCTGCTTGCCATCCACCAAATCCACAAAAAAGGACACAGGCCCTGTTTGGTGTTGAATAACTCATGGCATCCAAGGCAGACCAAAAGTTCTTAACATACACATGATCACCTCGCTGAAAGAGTCTGTCTTTTGCGTGATTATGCCGCCTCAGCTTCTGTGTGTCCTGCACCTGGACCACTCTCTCTGTGATGTCTGGATAAAGGAGATCAAGGTGTGACTTTGGCCTCCTCCCCAAAAGCATTTCTGCTGGTGATACAACTGTCGTGGAGTGTGGAGTGATCTGGTACTGGAAAAGGAAGCGAGAGAGCTTGGTTTCTATAGGATGTCCTGTCATTTTTCTCAATCCATCTGTCAGTGTTTCCACTGCTCGCTCAGCTAGTCCATTTGAGGCGTAGGGGCAGAGCAGACATGCCTGATCCCATTTTTTGCCATAAACTCTCTGAAAATGTCACTGGTGAAAATGGGACCATTGTCTGTCACCACTGTGTCTTGTAAGCCGTATATGGCAAAGATGCTTCCGATCTTGTCAGTGGTGACAGCTGCTGTCATATTTGACATGATATGTGGGTCCAGCCATTTTGAATGTACATACCACCGGCACCCAGGAGGTCTGGCCCATAAACGGACTGGACCTAAAATATCCAGGTGGAGCCTGGACTGCCATGGGTGCAGTGGGGCCGGCGGTGGCATTGTGAACATTTCTTGATCATCCCAGGCCACCACACAAATGACCTGGCTAGGCTTTTCATTCGAGAAACACCTGGGTGGGCATAGTGCAGGGCATCTATCACCTGTGCCTGCCCTGGTAGGAGGACGATCACTTTGGAGCCCCAAAGGATACAGCCATCCAGAATACTCAGTTCTAACTTGTGCTTTGCATAAGACTTGAATCTCTCCTCCCCTCCTGCCACTGGCCATCCCTGCATCATCCACTTTATTACTTGCGATAACGCCGGATCCCTCTCAGTCCATATTTTGATCTGCTTTGTGGTTACTAGTGTGTTTGATAGTCTGTCCATCAGAAAAACTGTCTCTGGTGAAAGCGGTGTGACCCAGTGTGTCAGGGAGTGGTAGGCAGCTGATTTTTTATTATTATTTTCACCATTTTCACTACCCTATCGACCTATACATTATGTGGTACTGGTATGCTGACAGGTTCAGTGACCACCACTGGACTCTTGCAGATGCCATTGGGGGACCGCCTTTTAACACACTGAACAGCCCCATTAAGGGCTTGTGGTCTGTGAAGATGGCAAAACGGTGACCATACAAGTAATGGTGAAACCGTTTAAGAGCTAATACTACAGCTAGTAGACCAGCAGACGGTCTTAATGCAACAGTCTCTTAACCTGCTGAAATGCGTCCACTTGGGCCTGCTGCCATTTCCACGAACTGTCTTTGTGCAGCAGCTGGTAGAGTGGGGCCAGCAAAGTGGAGAGGTCAGGTAAGAATTTACCATAATAGTTCACTAACCCCAGGAAAGACCTGAGCTCTGTTACATTCTTCGGGCTTGGGGCCTCCTTTATCGCCCTTACCTTCTCTTCCACTGGGGACATACGCTGAGCAAAAATCCGGTAGCCCAGGTCTGTGACCTTCTGAGCTTGGAAAACCCACTTACTACGCTTGAGGCACAGTCCCACCTTAGGCAGTCTCCCCAGTACCAGGTCCTAGTTCATCACATCCTACTCCTCTGTACTTCCTGTGACCAAAATGTCATTCAGGTACACGGCTACATGTGGAAGGTTTTGAAACAGTCTGTCCATCGCGTGTTGGAAGATAGCTGGGCTGGAAGCGCCACCGAATGCCAGGCAGTTGTACTTGAATAGCCCTTTATGCTTGTTAATGGTCACATATTGCCTTGACTCCTCATCTAGCAGAAGGTATTGGTATGCAAGACTCATATCCAGCTTTGTGAATGTTTGGCCACCCGCTAACATTGCAAACAAATCCTCCACACAAGGTAGAGGGTATGTGCTTAGTTGGAAGGCCTGGTTAATTGTCAGTTTGTAATCACCACAGATTTGCACTCCACCATCTTCCTTCATCACCGATACTATGGGCGCGGCCCAGTTGGAGAATTCCACCGGCTGGATCACCCCCGCTTGCTGCAGCCGTGCTAACTTCGCCTCCACTTTAAGGCTCATGGCATATGGCACTGGACGTGGTTTTTAAAACCGAGGCTGAGCTTTGGGATCCACAGACAATTTTACTGTGATGCCACTGACGGTGCTCAGAAATTATGGAAATTATGTCTTGCATTGCTGTTATGTACTTCACTTCTTCCCAGATGTTTCCCCACTGTCAGCAAATTTTCTGTAGGATATCGTGACCCCTGGACCACTAACATCTTCGCTGCCACCTTCTGTCCTTCATAATTAATGTCAACCTCAATTGCCCCAATAATGGTAATGCACTCACCCGTGTATGTTCTCAGGCTTATGTCTGACTTTTTTAGAGCAGGTGCTTTCATTGCTTTCCAAAGTTGGTGATAAGTGTTTTCACTCAGCACAGACACTGACTCCCTAGTATCCATTTTCAGATCAGCACCATTCACCTTTAGTGTAGCATAGATGGGATCTGCACTGGGCTGGCTAATGACATGGAGATTGAACATGTTATAAGAAGACTCTTCCTCCTCCTGAGGCTCCTGCTCCTCTTGGAGGTGATGGCCAGTCTTGTTAGACATTTCTAACCCATTCCTTTTTTGTCTGTTTTTGCCCCTGCACACTTTGAATATGTGACCCCTCTTCTGACAGTTGTGACACACAGTCTTTGAAACCACAGTCAATTGCCCCCCTACAACGGTAGCAGTCCACAGACTTCTGAAAGATCTAAAGTTAGCACACACAGCTTCAGTTCGCTTCAGCTAGTAACCACTGATCCGGCTCCGAAATCTAGGTGTAGTACTGGACTCAAGACTGAACACTCCGAAGCATTTAAAGACAACTACAAGGAGGTAGGCTTTCTATCACCTGAAGAACATTTCAGGATTAAGGACTAATGTCTCAGCAGGCTGGAAAAACTAATCCATATGTTTATTTTAGTCTAATTGATTACTGCACCAGTGGCTCTAGGAACAGCTAAGATACTGTGCAGAACCCTCAAGCTCCCAGGGCTCTTGTTAACATTGATAACAGAACTGCAATCAGAAGCTTTCGCCTGTTTTAGCATAGATAATATTTAGTTTTTTAATTTGGACTAGTTTCATAGCCAATATTAATTTATTTTAGTGTGTATCAACCCTCCAGAACACTCAGGTCTTCTGGCTCCAGCTCGCTTTGCAGTATTACCTCGAACCAGAACCTAAACATGGAGAAGCAGCTTGCAGTTTTTATCCTATGCTCACTTATCTGGAACAAACTTCCAGAAAACTGTAAAAGTGCGGAAAGCTTTAGAGTTCCTTTAAATCAAGAGTATTAAAACATACATTGTTTAGGATTGCCTTCAACTGTTCTAGTTAAACAATTCAACTAAAAACATATTTTCTTTAATCCAACTGTTTTTAATATTCTTTTTTTGTTTCTGCATTTTTTATTTTATTTTATTTATTTTTTATTTTTTCCTACTTGCTTTTGATTCTGTTTTATCTGCCTGTATTTTAATCATGTAAAGCACTTTGCATTGTCTTTGTACCTGAATTGTGCTATACTAAATAGAAATTTGTACTGCTCTTGCTCCTGCACGGTAGCAGTCCACAGACTTCTGTTGCTTCCCCTGCTTTTCTTTTGGTCATGTGATGCACAGCAACCGATTGTGTCGCTCCCTTCACTTGCTTGTTGAATATCTTTGGTGTTGTTTGCCACGGTTTCCATTGCCTGGGTGATCTCCAGCATTCTTATGTAAGTGAGCTTGGCTTCACTCAACAACCGACGTTGAATACTGTCATGAATTTCACAGACTAATCTGTCACGCAACATGTAATTTAGGACATCTCCAAACTCACAGTGCCTTGATAATGCTCTGAGTTCTGCCACAAATGCAGGCACTGACACTGCCTGCTTGCGTGAATGTAAGTGGAATTTAAAAACGCTGCACAATAACTGATGGCTTGGGGTTATGGTGGTCTTGCACTAGCTTAACTATGTCGAGGTTAAATGTCCTGGTTTCCGTGGTGACACTAGGTTACGGATCAGTTTGTAGGTCTTGGCACCGCATACTCTGAGAAGAACTGACCGTTGTTTTGACTGGTCATTAATGTCATTTGCCAATAAAAAGTGCTGCAGTCTCTCGACATATTCCACTCAATCCCCATCAGTCTCCACATACACACTGAGCGTCCCAACAGTCGACATTCTTATGACTTAAAAGTGCGTTGCTCTGTTTTAAATTGCCCATCCGCTTCACAGTTTTAATCCTCTGCGCAAGTGTGATAACCGACTGTAAAGGTAGAAATCCACATAATCCACACGGAGACATGGACCTTGATTTTTCATTCTTTTTTACTTGAAAATAATCGCCCGGCCAGAAACAACTGTACAAACCGTGGGAGATCCCGCAACAAAAATGGGAAACCCCCAATCCAATTGTGACTGCGATCATATCTCTCCTATCCTGGCTTCTCTTCATTGGCTTCCCTTTAAATCCAAAATAGAATTTAAAATCCTCCTCCTTACATCTAAAGCCTTAAATGGCCAAGCTCCTTCTTATATCAGAGGGGTTATTCGGGATCTGCGAGATCTGTCACCTGTCTCCAGCAGAGAGCGCTGTGGGCTTCCTGAGCTGGAGTCCTCAGCACACCTGGGGATCATCAGCTCATCAGAAGACCTCCCTACATAAGCAGCAGTCAGACCTTCCTTCGACGCCGCAGTGTTGACCTAGTTTGGTTAGCGAACCTGAGCCTCTGAAATCCTAGTGAATACTAGTTGCCTCTTGAGAGAAACTAGCCTTCTAACTTGTTCTTGTCTTCTTTGCTCGCAGAAACCCGACTGAAGTCTGAAGCTCTGGATGAGCATAACCTGGAAATCTGCCTGCCTGCCCACGTAAGCCAAACCTGAAGATCTCAGTCTGGATTCCTCCGTCAGTTCTCTGGGAAGAGCTAGGAAACAAACCCAAGTCCGAAAACTCTCTGGCTAGAAGCTAGACGCTGCTGCTGCTGAGCTCTCTGCTACTTCCACAGTCTCTGGACCCAACCGGTTCCCCCTCTCAAAGGATCTGTTAGAACCTCTTCAAGGTACGATCAGAATTCAACTCACTCGTCAAGCCATAACCACCTGGCTAACCAAACTCTCATCTCTCCAGATATAAGAGTAACCAGAACCAGTTCCTGATTAACTCTGTGTGTGTTTCCCAAATAAACATTGTTAAACTTTCCTCTGTCTCCGTTAGTGTTCTGCATGTGGGTTTTTGTTCATTAAACCAATCATGACAAGAGGTATGATTTTTTATGTTCTTAACAGAACACTTCCTCTCAATCAGCAGGTTTACTAGTGGTTCATAGCATATAGTTAAAAACAGAGCGATGTGTGCTTAGTCATTGGGTAGGTAGAGAGGTAGGTTGAGGTCTTAACAGCCTGTTCTGGAAGGGTAGAAATTTAGTCTGGATAGAAGTTTCTCCTTGGTTCTACATTGGCCAGACTGTGGCTCTACCTTTCTTATACGTCATCCAAAATACTTAGGTTATCCTTAGCTATTTTCTCGATTTGTGCTGCTATAGGCGTAGACTTGTGGAGGACATAGGGGCCTCTTTTAATCACTATATCTCTCTTCCCCCATTCTGCAGTATTTCTTTGTTCAAACCCTAATGTTATGCTCTCTCTGCCTTTTCTCATCATAGTAACTTCATCCAGTGTG
Organism: Cyprinodon brontotheroides; assembly: GCA_018398635.1. Taxonomy (NCBI): domain Eukaryota; kingdom Metazoa; phylum Chordata; class Actinopteri; order Cyprinodontiformes; family Cyprinodontidae; genus Cyprinodon; species Cyprinodon brontotheroides. The sequence goes on from JAGKQL010000071.1 coordinate 2,556,262, forward strand.
TTTCTTATTGGCTGTGACATCATCCTGGAGGGAGGTGTTAGCTGTGCTGCTGCCATTAACACCTTTGTTCATAGATGTTGGAGCTTGGCCTATTTTTCAGTGTAGTCCTGTTTCTCCGACTGTGACTAAGTGCATCAGCTCTTTTCATCCTCTAACGTGGGAGCTAGCTCAGAACTTGTCTGCCAGGTTGTGTGTTTCCTGGACATGGCCACCTGTGGAGCTGATTGACAGTTGCCTTTTGTGTCTCTGCTTGCTCTTCTTTATCTTCTTTTCTCTCGGTCTCCTTCAATGTCAGTCGGCCTCGGCAGGTGGCTGCTCACCGTGAGACTGGTTCTGCTGGAGTTTTCTTCCTGCTAAAAGGGGTTTTTCTTCTCCACTGTTGCTGCAAGCATGCTTGGTGTGAGGGATTGCTTTCGAGTCAATTAGTTGATGCAATTAGCTGGTTTAAACCAATCAAATATAACCAAAGGCTCCCCAGATAACATGGAAAAAAGGGGGGCAGACCTAGGGATGGTACAAACAGCAGAGGCAGATCTGCAGGGCTTAATTTTATCCCCTACATCAGCCTGAGTATGGGCATCTGCTTAAGGCAGCGATTGCTCTGCAGCAGCGGCTCAAGCAGGCAACACAACTCCAAACAGCAGCCAAAACAATGGGTCATGGCCTGATGGTTTCAAAGTTAGAGGCAACGCCAGAACCGGTGTTGCATGGGTCGGCAGTTTATGTGGGGTTTTGGCAGAACAGCACTTGGGCCCAGCTGTTCCATCAGTGGGTCATGCAGGTTGGTTAGAATTGGGTAGTTTATCATCTGCTTCAGCAAGCGAGTTTAAGAACATTGCATTCAATTTGGATTGAAACACAGGAAAAAAAACAAGACACTACATTCAGCTTCTTGTGAATCTTGGGCAGCAAGTAGTCCGAGTCAGCCAGCGAACACATAATCTTCTCTGGAGGGATTTTGGCTGCTATTTGCCAAAACTGTCATACGTTTCCTCTATCGAGGTCCAAGAGCCACAGGTAAGAGTGTGTGGAGTGGGAGTCGGCTTCTTAAGTAATCTCTCTTGCAGTGATGTGACGTCAGGGGAGAGCCACTTCTGCTTACGTCATTTTCGGTTGATTCTCAAGTCCTCTCATAACCATGGCTGTCAGTAAATCACAACCCAAATAGTCCAGCCCCCTAGATCAAGTAACACATGCCAGCCACCTGTGCCCAGGCGCCAGACACCTTCCCTCCTCCCTTCACCAGACTACAGGCACAGGCCATACATAAGGTCAGGGCAGGCAGCCAGGCAGATCCACACGACAAACTGAGATGCATCCCCCAAACCAGAAAACGGGCAAGAAATCAAGATCATAAGACGCGAACCAAGGGAGCCAAGAGCCAAAGAAGAGCAAGAAACAGCACCCCCATCCCTAAACTTAGACAGATTTATTTGTCATTTTGTTTACACAAGTGTAAAATAAAAATAAATTTCTTTTAGAACAGCTCTCTGGACAATTTCATTTTTTGCAGCAGTGAAAAATAGTAAAAAATATATATAAAAAAGTAATATTCAAACATATGACTGTAAATTTACAGTTCTAACCTTTTTAGTTGTTTATATATATATATATATATATATATATATATATATATATATATATATATATATATATATATAATCATAAAAATATAATAAAATACAATACAATAACCCATTTTACAAAACATTCAGCAGTCTAATGGCAGTGGGGGAGAAACTGTTATGGAATCTGCTGGACCTGCATTGGTTGCTTCCAAGCCTCTACTGAGAGGGTAGCAGGGAGAAAGAAGGACTAAAGACCCAACACTAGCCCCTCTTGCGCTCAGATGTATTATTGTTGCCTGTTGGACAACTTTGCATTAAAAACAAGGAGAAAGGTAGGTGTGCCACCACCCCCACACTCCACACACACACCTTGCCAACTCTAAACCCTAAATGTCTAAATGCATTTCAACAACCACAGATCGGAGTGAGCATCAGAAACAAAGCTAGAAAGGGTATTCACCTACAGTGCCCCAGATATGCCCACCCCGATTCCCTACATATATATGTCTAAGATATGAGTTATGCTGTTTATTAAAATTGGCACATAGGCCCCACCAGCATGGGAGGACCACCTTTAGTAAGATCTCTTCTGCAAGATCCTATGTGTGTGGTTGTGTGACAAAGCAGGTTAGGAGAAGCCTCAGAGTTTTCCCATGGAGCCCAATAGGCACCCCGCTATCCACCCCTCACCCAAGGTACCAAAGGAGAAATAACTGCCCATGGAGTGATTCTATGTTATCGTGAAGAAAGACAAAATTCACTATATTTTTTGTATGTGACTAAAGGGAGTGTCAGAAACTAAGCCCTAATTGGTCAGATAGAGAATATGAAATAGAAAAAGTGTAATAGAACATTTTATTGTATGCCAAAGAGTCATGTCTATGTTAAACTTATGACTATTAAATCTTCTGTACAATAGTCTTACCTTGTATAACACTCTCAGTCAAACGTAGAAAAAGACAGCAGTTTTCAAGAACACGATGACCAATAAAATGTTCACATAGAAAGTTATAAAGGTAATAATCATATGAGTATGTAGTGCATCAATCTAGACAGATGACCCAAATTTTCACAGCAGTACACAGCAGTAGAACTTAAACAGTTTATTATGAACTCAGGACTTCAGGGGTCTGTTTCATAAAGGATTCAAATAAATGACTCTTGGTCATACTTGCTAATGGAAATGTAATGAGCATTTGAGGAACATATGAACACTAATGTTATTTCAGTGTTTAAATCCTTACTGAATAAAGCTTGTCTAAGCTTCAGCAACAGCTCAACACATATTCCTGTAACATAGCGTAGCATGCAGTCCATTCTTTAGCATCAATTAACGTTGTCTTTACTCAGCAGTAAACACACGATATGATTAGCATCATCAAAGACACATTGCTTGTTCTGTCCCTAATAATGCCAGACCTGCAAACATTTTCCGTGTCCATTTGGAGAGCTTGAGTTTAATCCAGTTTTGCAGCTCTACAGTCAGGGGTTCCTTTGTCTGAGTCTCACAGCAGGGGCCCCCTCAGTCTCACACCCAGGGCATAGTCCTCATCCAGTTTGGCTCTAAAAGTTCTGAAACTCAATAGAAATGTGTTGCAAAAGTTCTGTTTGCAGCAGTTTGATTTTGAAAGGATCTGACTTATCCTCGATGGTTCTGGAGATCTGGTTCCCCTGGGGCCTTGCATCTCCACTGTGGGCCACAGTGGGCCCCAGCTTTGCACGCAGGAGCAGAAGCAGGCTGGATCAGAAGAGAGCAAAAGAGAGAGGTGCTGGAGCAGAAGAAGCAAAAGAGACAGAGTCTTGCGTGCTCTGTGGTTTTGTTCTGTCTTCACAGAGGGGGGGTGGTGGTTGGTCATACCTGCTGGCACAATTTGAAACCATTCTATGGGACTGATAGCCACTTATAACGGCCATTTGTCAGTGTAAATATAGTATACACCATACTGTGCAAAAGAGGACTGAATCAACATGAGGAGGGACGCATGAGAATGTCCATAGGTTCTTTATATTAGAACGTTTTTATTCTTCATCCTCACCTGCTGCCCGTAGGTTTTACCTAAATAGATACATTGATCTACTACCATTCAAGAAATAATCCCAGAATATTTTCACGGTAATGACAACTATGGCAAGCCCTTTTGATATGTACTAGTTTTACTTAATACATGTTCCTGATATCTGAAAAAAATATTTTTTTCTGTATCTAAATTAACATTTCAAACAAAATGACATTCTCCACATCAAGAATAAACATTCGGTCTTAAAATGAATTCCAGATCTCCATGTTCCTAATATTACTGGTCAGCATTTGTATTATTTAAACTATAAAAAAATGTTTTTCAGATATCATAAATACATTTTCAGTCAAGCTGATAAATGTCAAAACGGCCAATTAAAATGTGTAATCATTTCTAAATATATAAAACTTACTAGTATAATTTTATTTTGTTTCTTTAATAAAATTCAGTTTCTGCTACAAAAATGTAATTTACAAAATATATTATTACAATGCTAGGAGTGTGATTTTGATCAGGAAGAATCTTATTTTAGTCCTCTACAAATGGAACAACAGAGAGGAGTGCTTTTAATAAATGTAAAAACAGCCTGCTTCATATAAACGTAAGCATTAACTGGAGCAACAATCTTCTGCTTCTCCATGTTCCTCTCCTTTGTAGCAGTAGCACTGTTTCTCTGTCTTTTAAACACATTCTTTTTTCATATTTCTGCATTAAAATTTCTAGTTCCAGTGGGGTGAAGTAGGCACTTCCTGTTGCCGGTCGTCATGGTGAGCTTCGAATCAGTACTCCACTGATAATGGCTTTTCATACTTGTGGCACACATGCTTGACTCTGGACCTACTTACAGTTGATTAAACTAACTCACAGCAGCCATTGTGAAACCTAACACTCAGAGTTCCTAACCTCAGGCTAGATCAATTCAGAGTTGAGGATTTGAATCTGAAATTGTTACACCTGCTTCGTGAAAAGGACCCAAGGAGTGGACTGCTCCTTTAACAGATGCCAGGTTTGCTGACAGTAGGGTGACTTGAAGCACAGAGACAGGATCGTGGTCAGTGAAGCAAGGCTCAGGCTAACGTTCAGGGAGCTTGGCAGGAGGCAGAAGCTAAGGGTACAAACAGGGTCGTTGTCCAGAAAGCAAAGAAATCCAGCATGGGCTAGGCAAGAGAGAAAATCCATGTGGTGAAGACGTCATGAACTTGGTCAGGTAACATGACATCCTGGAGGCTGATCGCTTGGTAGGTTGCAATTATCTGGCCCCGTCTGCCTGCCATAGGCTGACTTATAATTGCTTGGGCAAAGCTAAAAGACATGCTGCTTATTGCACTGCAGTGTAGCAGCTGGAGTTAACAGGCTTGATTGCTCACAGGGAGAGCAGAGCAGGCAGACAGGCCAGAATCAATACATATAGACTAATAATAAAATACAACAACATGCAAAAAGGTAAACAGAATCACTGAAAAAATGTATTGATTTCAGATTGTTTCACTGCCTACTGAGCAGATACGGCACTGGTTGTGAGTAAGCCTGTTTTTTTTAGCCTGGTTGGGAAAAGTTTATATGCACAGAATAAACCACAATGGTAACTGAGGTGTTAATGCATTAGTGAAGTTGTGATTTAAGTAAGCAAGGAAAATCTCTGGAAAATCCTTTTTTCAGGAAAACCATGTTGGGCTTAAATTTAAGACTATTGACATATTTTATTATTTGAAATAAAATTTACTTCTAAGTTTTTAAAATAGTTTTTGTTTGCTCCATTTTTTTAATTACATATGCCTTTTCTTATTATCTTAACAGTAGTCTGTTTTTAATCTTGCAGGTGTTTTTTTCATTTGTTCTTTCTACAGCTGCATATTCAAGTTCTTGTTCCATTTATTACCTTATATTCTGTATGATTTTATGGCCTCTGTTTACTTGTTTTTCCACTGTCACGTACAATTTTCCCCACTGTGGGATGATAAAGGCAATGTTAGCCTATCTTTGCTTTGTGTTAACCTTGATCCCTTCTAATCTGAGTATGTGTTATCAGACAGTCTGTTGGGCACTAAATGGCTAAAGTCTTAAGGGAAGTTGTTGAGTAGCCCGACTTATCAGTCTGTGTAAAAGCACTTAACACGAAGTAAGTCTATGTTAACAAAATTATGTGATACAATGAAAGGGAGTGTCAGAAACTGAACCCTTATCAGTCAGATAAAACTTAATAAATAGAGAAAGTGTAATGGAAAATGTTATTGCTTGTCAAAGTCTTATGACTATGATGAACTTATGACATGTGCTAGAATCACACCGCACGCAAAAAAAAAAAAAAATAAAATAAAATCTTTTGGCAGCTGCTTTCAACAGGAAGAAACCTCTAGTAGAACCAGGCTCAGTGTGATTGATTGTATGGGGTGTACATGTCTTAATGCAGCTAATGACCTAAAACAGGTGCATCTAATCAAGGATAATAAATGGAGTGGAGGTGGACATTTTGAAGGCAGACTAACAGGTCTTTAAGGGTCAGGGTCAACTCTAGCTGATAGACATATGTTCAAATACTTATTTGCAACTATATTATACAAATAAATAGTTAAAAATTATATATTGTGATTTCTGGATTGTAGAGCCACGCAGTCCAACGAAGTCACGTTCCAACTCGTGTTTTCGGTTTCAAACTCAAAAGATTTATTTCATCCGAAAAATGCAAAAATAAAACGGTATTAAAAATGAAAAATACTTATAAACTAATTTTTTTAACTTATATTCATGTTCTTAATTCTTTAGACCTAAAACTGCGGTCAGAAAAGGTGAAGCTCCGTCACATCAAACACCTAGTGGCTTGCTTCCTGAATGTGTCTGACGTGCCAGGCCTTAAAGCCAGATGCTCAGAAATTAGCAACAAAGATCGCCATTGCCACCCAGAGGCAACTAGTGGTAAGTCGTCACGTATTCAATGCCTTGTATAATTCTGGCACTTACATATCCGGCCCCTAATTGTCTTGTAACTAAACAAACAATTACCATAAACACAAACTATGTGATTCCTAAAACATACTAACAGTAAACAATTTCTTACTTATCAGCTGAAAACAAATTTGCACAATCTTTAATTTTTTTATAAAGTTTTCAAGTCTGGAACTCTTTTGATCATGTTTCAAAAGTGCATGTTCAAAGTTTAGTCTCTATTAATTTCCAATATAAACTGGAACAACATGGAGTCAGAGGTTACCAGCACATGACTCGCCGATGGAGATCAGTCTTTACCACTGTCTCATGCAGCAAACAATTTGCTACATATCAGCTTCCAGTAGGAGACACAGCTTGGTGACTGGTCTCAGGAGAAGATTCGTGCTGGTCTTCAATCGAACTTGACGAACTGTTCCCTTACTGTCCGAGATGGTCTCGACGACCCAACCCATGATCCAGGAACTTCTGGGAGCTGAATCATCAATCAGCAGCACAATGTCACCAACTGCAACATTATGCCTTGGGTGCAGCCATGTTTGCCTTTGCTGTAGTTCTGGCAAATACTCCTTGGTCCAGCATTTCCAAAATAACTCTGCCATGTACTGGACTTGGTTAGGGTTAGGTAAGAAGGTTGGATGAGGGGCATGAAGTGCCTGGTTGAAGCGTTTTTTTTTTTCCCGGGCGGGTTCTGGCTGGGTGGGCGCGTGGGATGGGTGGGCCCCGTCCCGGGGGGGGCTCTTGCTGGGGGGTGGTCCGGTCCGTGTGAGGGGTGGAGGGCCGGGCTTGAAGCAGGAATGAGATGGGTTGGTGTGGCGGTCGCTGCGCCACTTCCCCCTCCCCACATCCGGATTTTAGGTTCATCCGATAGTCCCGGGACAACTCACGGTGTCACCGGTTTTGGTCCTGGTATTATTGGAAGTGAGTGATATGTGTGAATGTGTCCCTTATTGTTATTTTTCTTTTATTTATTATTATTATTTTATTCAATTTTTTTTTTATTATTTTTTTTTTTTTCTGTGGTACGAGTGGGGGGCACTAGGGAGGGAAGGCATGATTGAGATGGCGTGTGTTGTTGTTTTTTTTTTTTCCCAGGTTGGGGTCCTATCAACCGCACCCTCTCCCAAGATACATCTCCCAAGTCTCCGCTAAGTGCAGGAGCCCATTCCCCCTCCCCTGCTCTCCCTCCTCGCTGCTTGGCTGGCGTCCGGGGAGCTCACCGGTGCACTGGTGGGAGGCTCGGGGGTCTGGGGGTGGATGCCCGGGAGGCTGCTTGCCCTTCATTCCCTGGCGACCTCTCCGCTGGCCCCGGCCGGCCGGGCTTTGCTGGGAGCTCCTGTCTGGGGGTCGGGTGCCCTTGGGGCCTCGGATCCCTGGTGCCCGGGACTGGATCCGCTTCGGGGTGGGGCTGGCTGTTGTTCGGGGATTTTCGGTGTCGGTGCGGGTGCACGGCAGAAGGGTGGGTGCGGGTCTTGGGTCCTGTTTTTTGGACAGGGGGAACTGGGGAAAATCTGACTCTCTTGTTTCTTCTCTTTGCAACTAAAAAACAAAACAACTGATCTAAAAAAGAAGTTCCAGAGATTAAGAATAAAATAATTCTTTTGAACCTCATGTTTGTCTCGCGTCCTCAAATATGTTGTGGCCTGGGTGGTGCGTGAACTCAAACAGCTAGCAGTGAATAGACTTGAGGATTCTACTAAATCACTCTTGGTCATACTTGGTAATCAAAATGTAATGAGTATATGAGGGAAAACATGGACACTAATGTTATATCAGTGTTTAAACCCTTAGCTAATTAAGCTTGTCCAAGCTTCAAATGTAAAAGCTCAAACTAAAATACATGTAGCTATAGCATAGCATGCAGTCCATCCTGTTAGCTTAACTCTCATTAGTAAACACATGAAATGATCAACATCATCAAAAAGACATATTGTTTGTTCTGTCCCTAATTGTGCCAGACCTGCAAACCTTTTTTTCCATGTCCATTTGGAAGGTTGAGTTTCATCCAGCAGAGCTCCCCACTGGCTCTTCACAATATGAGAAATAATCTTGGCAATGATGACTGGCAAAGTCATGCAGCTTCAATAGAGGCAAGCAGGAGCAAGTGGATCAGATAAGCAGGTAATGAGAAACTGTCAGCAGAGTTAGGATACAGGTGAATGAAATAAGTGGTAATTAGTAAGTCCTCCACGCCAAGATCGTGACAGACACACATGAATGGTGATGAGAAACTGGGCTGTGCTAGGCAGGTGAATTGAATGAATCTGGCCAGTCATCCGCACCAAGATCATAACAAGTAAAAAAAACTTGAAGAGGCAGTTAGGACAAAACTACCAGGTTTTTTTAACCACTGTTACTACTGTTTTATATATATATATATATATATATATATATATATATATATATAGTATATATATATATATATATATATATATATATATATAGTTATATATATATTTTTGTATATTACTTTCAGCATGCCTTTATCTTTCATATCAGAAACGGATGTGTCTTTCAAAGCCGACAAGATAAAGAACAACAATAATCCTTTAATGGCATAGGAACCTCCCATAGATACAGTTCTACGGGAATTGTTACACCAGACAGATTGTTTTAATAATGTTCTGATGATATGCATTCTGTCATAATGGGTTTCAAAGTTTGCCCACGTGCAGGAACAACTCAGAGGTGGATGACAAGTTAAACAGTTTATTGTGTGGTGTGGAACTCAGATAGACAAACAGAGGAACTCAGAGGGACAAAACAAAGGGGATTCTCAGCATGGGGAATATCCAGTGGTCAGGTGAACAGGAACCGGAAGCACTAGAGAGATATCAGAGTGATGAGTTCAAGTTCCATGGGAATCTCAGGCTAATACTAAAATAAAGCCAGAGATGGACTCACAGTAGTTGACTCGTGGTTGCTCCTAGGTTCCTGTTTTTGGGGACTGTACAAATATGGAGATACTTGGCTGGAGGGCAGACAGGCAGACTTATAGTGGTCCAGAGGAGCAGCGGAGAAGACTGTCAACAAGCTTTCCTGAAGTGGACTGCAAACTGAAGTGGTGAATGTTTTCCTTAATCTCAGACAGACAAATTATTCCTTCCAAGGCTTGAAGGACCAGGCTTATCCAGGAGATCAGTAAAGTTACCCTGTGGAGACCAAGGAGGAGACAAAGGGTTAGAACCTTGGACTCAGTGAGACAAAAACTCAAAAGGTTAGACTCAGCTAATCTCAGAGAGGCTAGACTACCCAATACTGGCAAACACTCTGGTGTTGATTTGCTGACAGTCCGCTGCTCATATACTCCTCTGGTAATGACCAAACAAGCCGCAGGTGTGGTTGGTAAACCAGAAAGAGGCCCTCCTGGCCAACAGGGAAAAAGGGCACCATCTAGAGGATGGGTGGAGACACAAAAAAAGACCACAAAACAAACCCCCACAAACTGGAACCCTAACACATTTGTTTACTTTTGTAATAGTATACCAAAAGAAAATAGAATCAAGAGTAGGAGAATGGGAAAAGCTAAGTTTTTAAGAAAACTTCCCTTGACTATGATGTATCTCTTTAGCATAACCATGCGTAGCCCCTTCACAATGTAGTCCACTAGGGGATGTGGGTCCTCTAAATTACCAATTTCAATGATGGAAAACTTTCCAGTTGATGGGGTAGACAGCTCAAATCCCCTATAATGCTCCCTGTACCAAGTTTCTCCTTGACTCTGCACAGCTGAATAATCTCATAAAATTTTTGCAACCGTTTAACAGTTCCATGAACTGTAAGCATTCCTTGACTGTAATAAATACACGTGCAGAAGACTTTATTCAACATAGCAACTTCAGAAATATATGGGCATCTTTCCCTCATTAATCCATCACTTAGTGAGTATTAGGCTACAAATCCAAAGCAGCCAGGGATTTTTTTTGGCCCTGTTCATCTTTGTTCATTGCTAATTCTGAGCAAATCCAAATAAAGCCATCACCAGTACTGAGCAGTAATAGAAACGTTTTGAAATTGGTAGGGTGGTGTGGAGCCAAGCCAAGTGGAGCTGTTGGAAAAAGGGAAATAGTTAGCCTTCTATCACCTGAATAAAATTTACAGTAATAAATTAATTAAAGTTTATGCATGATTTTGAAAAAAATTATTCATACATTTATCTTTAGGAGAATTGAAAACTACAAAGTGTCTTCAAAGTTCAAATACAGTGATTGGTTCAAATTAGGGACTACTTAAATTGCCTGCAGATACTGCTCTAATGTCAACAAACTTTCTGTTGACTACCAACCAGACTTAAAAAAGCTGTTTAGCTGAATTAAACAGAGGTTTTAAGTTTTAAACAGCTAAATTATTGCCTCAATAAGCATCAATGTTATGCTACAGAGACTGTAATATAGCAAACTTTAATTTCGATTTTTACTGCTCTTCTCTTCCATTTGTGCTTCTGTTTAAAAATAACCTCAGCCCTCAATAATCCAGGGGTACTCTTAAAGTAATCAAATCAGCAACTAATCAAATAAAATATGTAATCCTCATCTCTTCAAATATTCTAAATTCAGTTATAGCCAGCCAGGTTAAATTTACTTGAATGAGGGCAAAGTTTAGTATAATTATCTTATATAAGTAAAGGGAGTGTAAAAAAATAAAACCTCAGTCAGATAAAAAGTAATTACTGAGCGGATAAAGTCCAACTGAAATCTGTAGTCAAAAAATATGCATATATTTCCGTGTTGCTCCAGTCATGTGATTTCATGGAACAGCTTAAATTGTAGTTGCAGGAAAGCCAGCAGCCAACTTGTCTTTTTCCTTCACTCTCTGCTTCAGGATGATTCAACAGTCTGAAGAGAAAGAAGCCAACTGAGAGAATCACCTATGATATAGTAAGCGAGTTTCAATGAACTTGTGCTGTTTTACAGTTAGGTGTACAAAGGATAAAAAGCTGTTTTCAAAGTGTTGAGTTACTGTTATACCAAGAGCACTGTTTTACAGACGTGGAAAAAACATTATTAATATCACCTGCATTTGTTAGGGAAAAATATGTTACCTACCTACCTACCTCTTTCTAAATTGAATTCAATTTTAAATACTGAATTCACCACTTTTACAGATTTAAAAAGAAAAAATATGGACAACAAAAGACTAAAAACCCCTAAATTATGCAACTATCATTTCTCACTTTTTCCTTTTTTATACTTGCTTTTCTGCTTTGCAGGTTAAATCGTAGTAAAATGTTTCATGTTTCAAATTATAGTTTTCAGTACAAACCGTTCGTCACAATACATCACATACATATATACATACATGGGGGGCTGAAGGGGGGACGGATTAACTGGGGCCATGCTGCCAGGTCCCAGGCAGGTTCACCTAGCTTTTGCCTTGAGGGTCTCTGTGGAAAGATAGGGAGCCACAGCCGGGAAGGAGAGGGGGAAAAAACTAATTTTCCCCACTATCCTTGACAGGACACAGTTTGAAATTTCAAAACCCTCTGCACAAAAGAACATATAAACACAGAAAATACACTTCCGGCGGAGGGGGATATCATCCGGCCGAACACGCGAGAGTCAATCAGGCGCCAATGAGAGAGAATTAGTTGTTTGTGTAATGAGTGCGTCCAATTTACGTCGTGAGCTTCGGTAAAATTGAGAGCAGTTATCTTTGTGCTCAACTATAATACGTTTTTAGGGTATTTAACGTACTTCAAAACGATTTATTAACACCAAATTGGCGAGGCTCTGTTTCGAGAAGCAGCTATGAAGTATTGGGTGCTACTGTGCAGTGGTAGGAGTATTACTTTAAAAGGTACACAGTTAATTTCACAAAATATACTCTTCGTAGAGTTCTAATTTAATTTGATTAAGTAACTCAGTTAGCGCACGATGAAAATAAGTATTTACTAGTCTATTATAGACTATGTAGTTACATTTTATGATCTTAAAGATATAGTGGAGGAAGTTTTTATTCTGGGTGGATCATTTAAATAAGTGGTCTTCCTAATTGTCAATCATTCTGGTGATACATTTACGTACACTATATTTAAATTTTTACAGGAATATAAAACACTATTTGAAAAGAACTGCCAATATTGGAATGTTGTAATCATAAAAAATACCATTGTAAAACCCTGGACGACCAAGGGATGTTAAAATCATGTAAGAAGAAGAAATTAGTTGAATAGATCATTTGTTAGCTTTCCAACTAAGTCTAAAGAAATGAAATACAAGACATATAAAAACATATTGACAACATTAATACAACAAGCTAAGAAAAATTCCTGCAATCTACAATTCAGAGAGAATAGTGGTGATGTGAAAAAAAACAACTTAAAATTATATTTGTGTTATAAAACCTCATTATGGTACTCATCCTAATGAAACATTCTTCTTCTCCAACTGAAAACAGGCCGCAAATTAACTAAATTCCTTTTCTATAAATATAGGAGCACATCTAGCTTCTTCCTTAAAAGAAAGTGACAGAAGTGTTGGAAATGTGCAGTTTGGTAGTAGAATTTTATTGTCATTGTTTCTTGTAGATATCAGTGAAATTTTAATCTTAACCATAGTGAGAAAAAGCTGAATTAAAACATGTTTATAATGATGGGATTGATATGCTGATTAAAAACAAAAACTCTTGAACCATTTACTTATACTTGCAATTTATCAGTTCTCTAGGAAATTTCCAGAGAAAAGGAAAATGGCAAAAGTAATCCCAATATGAAAAAATGGTGATAAACATAGCTTTGACAAGCATAGGCCAATGTCAGTATTCCCCCAATTTTCTAAAGTGCTTGAAAAATTGTTTGCTCAAAAATTAGATAACTACATTGAAAACAATTAACTTTCTGGGTGAGAGTCTGTATGGGTTTGGATCAAATAAATCAACATCTCTTGCATTTCTAGAATGAAATTAGGAAATTACAACTGCAATAGAAAGGAAACAATATACAGTGGGGATGTGTATCGATTTAAGAAATCATTTGATAACATCAACCATACATTATTACTTTCCAAATTACAGGATTATGAGATAAGAGTGACAGTTCATTACCACTTGAGTAGCTATTTGACTATTTGGGAACAATGTGTACAACTTGGTAATGATAAAATCAGATATCCAAAAAACAAAAAATGTGGAGTCCCCCAAGGTTCAGTGCTAGGACCTATGCTATTATTGTGTATATGAATGACATTTGTGAGGCGTCTAAAAGCTTACATTTTATTTTGTTTGCAAATGACTAATCTATTTTGCTCTGGGAATTGTTTTAAAAACATTAAACAGGTCCTTCTCAAAATATTAGCATATTGTGATAAAGTTCATTATTTTCCATAATGTAATGATAAAAAATGAACATTCATATATTTTAGATTCATTGCACATTTATTGAAATATTTCAGGTCTTTTGTTGTCTTAATACATTTTGGCATACAGCTCATGAAAACACAAAAATGCCACAGGCTGATTGCCTCCATGCCATGCGACATTGAAGCAGTCATTTCACAAAAGAAATTAATGAGAATCGTACACAATTTAAATCCAATCAAATATCCTAAAATTAGGAGACTTCCCTAAATTAAAAATGATACTGGTTTAAAGCCAGAAAGAGATTATTAACAATAAGGTTGCTTCTCTCTCCTAAAGTCAAGTTATATATCAAGATAGGAGGAAGCAAGGGCGCAGGAATATGTTTACAATTGGGGGCGACAAATGTCGGAAATCTGAGATCTTTTGTAAATATTTACCAGAAACATATTCTTAAGTATGCTAACTTAAAAAAAAGGCTATTTAATCTTTTTACTTTATTATTCCTTTATAAATAATATAATGTCTTCTTGCAAAATAATGCATTTAAAATTTACATAATGCATTTGTTCATAAGATGTGAGAATATCACCAAACAACAAAATGACTGGAGTCTTTTATTAAGCAAAGGGAGATGTCTTTCAAGGGCTTCAGCCCTTTTTGGCATATTTAGTGTCTGCATACGCACTAGAAAAATCAAATATTTCAGTTTTAAAATAAAAACAATTCAGTGGGCCACAGAAGTGCAAAGTTTGATATGTTTTATTTTGTCAAACTTGCAATAATGGTCAAAAATGAATTTATATAGGTTGACTGACAGAGGGAGCTGACAGTGTGTTGAAGAATTATGGACAGGGCGCTTTGAAGCATCTGGTTCAAAAACGCATTCAAATCCATCTAAATAATTTATTAAGAGGAAAGAAATTGAAAAATGGCAAAAAAGGTGGAATGAAAAGATAAAAGGAAGAAGGTTATATATAAAGTAAAAAAGTCAGTATTAAATAGAAATATTAATGAGAGAAACCTAAGGGAAGAAATAATAATGATCAGATTTAAGAGTAGGTCATTCTTATTTAAATGACAATTTATAATTAATATAGGATGAAAATAATGATAAATGTGAAGGATGTGGAGAGATAGAAAATGTAGAACACGTATTGATGAACTTTAAAACATCTGGACCTGAAAGGAAGAAATTGAAAAAGAGTTGAAAGGACAGGCCAAGAATGGAGTCTTAAAGGATTATTGGGAAATAAAGGAAATATAAAAGATATTTATAGATTAAGGAAAGTATTATTTATTTATCTTCAGAATACAAAATAAAAAAAATAGAATTTACTAGATGTAAAACAATGTTGCTACACACTTCATGAACAGCAGGTGGCGGTATGCACGCCTCTTCCCTAGAGCACCGTGGGAGCGAAAACATTTTGAATGGAAATCAGTGGGGAGAAATTAATAAACTTCTGGTCCCAGTCGCTCTCTGTCACTGATTCCAGATATGCTGGTTGTGTATTCAAATCTGTTTTGTTTTTTTTTGAGTTCCTCTTTGGTCAAAATCTTGTCAAAATCCATCAATGAGATCGCGACCAAACAGGAAGTTAAATGCACAAAGGATCCGTAGATTTCCAAATAAAACACATCCGATCTTAACCCCATGATCCTTTTTTAACTAGTTTAATTAGTTTTCTCCCGCTTGCCCACGCATGTAATGCATTGATCTGGAAAATCCAACCTCAGATCGCTAACGCGACGCAGTGGCGAAGGGTTTGATCCGGCAGATGGAGTTACAATCACAAAGAATCTAATGTTGAATCGGGCGCAGCAACGCTAGGCGCATGGGTAGCAGCCAAAACACTGCAATTTCTCACATAATCCCGACGATCCTAAAACCCGTAGTAAAAACCAGCAAGCGGGGTACGGTGTATGTTCAATTGGCAAATATTATGTAAATAAACCCTTACACTTCTCGCTATAAATGTAATCAAAACCCATTTAAATGCAGAAACTGATTGAAATTATTGATTTTCCCACTAAAAGTTAGGAGAAATCTCAGCCATGTTTATACCAAAAACGTTTCAGTTTCACATTATCTTGAAAAATCTTTGCAAGAAACGAACAAGCAAGTGAATATGTACATTCCCTGAGTAAATATTCTGGCAACAAACTATACATTTCTCACTAGAAATGTAATCAAAACTCATTTTTAATGCAGCAAAAACAAACTCAAGTCATTAATCTTTCCACAAAAAAATGAGCGAATGTCGGCCATCTATATATATTTTTTTCTTCTCCCAGCTGGAATCTTGAAAGTCACGTGACTAGGACAAAGTAAGCGAAATAGAAAGCGTATAGGCAGAAGAAACGTAACAGTACCACAAAAAAATGGCCATTAATGTACCTCCACTACGTTTTGCAGTGATGTGGACCAACGTAGTGGGGGTACATTTTCCCATGAGACTTTCTGTGTCGCCGTTTCCCTCCCTGCTGACTGAGTGCTCAAACACTCAGCAGTTCAGAGAGGGGAGGGGGAGTACAGCATAACGTACTGCTGTGCTGCGCCTTCAAAATAAAATGTCAAAAAATCTAATATTTTGCGGTTCAATTTTTTGGGGGGGACATATCCACCACAGCTTTTATATTGGGGGGACATGTCCCCCCCTGTCCCCCCCGCTTCCTATGCCGCTGGGAGGAAGTATGATTTCAAAAGTAAAACTGTGTGAACTACAAATGTGTATTTCAGTGCATGGAGTAAAATTATGGAACAGCTTGGATGATGATGTAAGAAAATGTACTACCACAACCCAGTTTAAAAGACGTTATAATAATAAAGTTATTGAGTCTTATACAGTTCTGAGTGAATAATTGAGAATGCTATATACTTTGCAACACATACTGTATATATATTCCCATGAAAAAAAATATTTTGGAATTATTAAGACAGGGGCATTCCTGATGAAACTGTTAAACTGAGTGAATAAATAAATTGATTGATTGATTGATCGATCAATGTCTTGTCCATCTGCTGGGAACGGGGATGCCATTCCCGGCATTAGGTTGGGGTCTGTGACATTGAAGGTTTTGGTCCCATCCTTGTGGGGGAGTCAGCTGGCCAGCATGGCTGTATGGCAGGTCGGATGCAACCACCATGCCTGAATGCACCTCAGCCTGTGTAAACAGCTACTGAAGATCCTAGGCCCCAAGTATGAGCAGAGCTTGTCCCCCTCTAATGTTTGCTGTCATTGACAGGTGCCTCTGTCAGCTGGTGCACTGATGGTTCTCTAGGTGGGGGTTGTGTACTTTAGTTGGTGCTTTCTGTCGGGTACTGCCTAGGCCCCCCTGGCCCCTTGTAGTCACTGCCAAGAGGTGTTGCACCCCTGAACGTAGGACCCCTGGGATCTCACTCGAATCCGCCTTGGGTGTGACTGGCCCACAGCCCCAAGGAACCTTGGGTTTGGCCGCTCCAGTACAGCATTCCCTATGTCTGCCCTTCTTGTGTCCCAGTTGTCTGGAGTGCCTTTGGTTATTTGGGCCTCAAGTTGCCTTTTTGTTGATCCTGGGCCCTGTAGGGCAAGTCTCCTGCCACACAATAAAATGTGGAAATTTTCTTTTGAAGAAGCTTCATAAATACTTTATACGCAAGCATGCCCATGCCACATACCACATGAGTTTAGTTCCAGGTGTTCACAGATACACACTACTAAATACTAAGCTGCAGCTGCAGATATATTCCACCCTGTATAATATTTTCTAATAACCATAGGTTTTGTTTTCCGCATGCATGGATATCTAAGTGATACCTGCTGTTTTTACAGCTTTTGTTGATGTTTACTGTGGTTGTCCACTATCTTTTTATATGCAGATGTGGAAACAGACTCCTATTAGTTACTGTATATCTTCTTTGTTGACAGTTTTGCTGCTGTTTTTGATGCCCTCTTTGCTGTCTCTTTCTCTATCTCACCTTCCTTTCAGTCTCTGTGTCTATTGTATATGATTTTACTCACTAAAAAGTTTCTATAAAGTGTCACATACCAAGTACCAAGCAGAACCTTCTGGCAACAGTCATAATGGAATGCTTGTGAAAGACATGGTTTTGCACCATCATCTAGTTCTGGGGCATCTATTCTCAGAGACATATTGGCAAAATACGAAACACCAAAAAGTCAATTAAATAAATAAATAGTATTTCATTAGTCTGTGTAGGATATAGACCTTCTATAGTCCTAACTTGCCGCAGCCACATTTGAGCATAATGACGATCTCTACAGTTACTAGTTTGTCAGGTCTGTGCTGCCGCAACCCAAAAAATTTTATTAGTAGCAACTTCTAAGGCAGCACAAATATTAAGGTTGAGACTTTTAGTTCAAAAGGCAAGGCAAGGCAAGGCAAATTTATTTGTATAAGCACAATTCAGTACAAAATACAATGCAAAGTGCTTTACATGATTAAAATACAGGAAGATAAAACAGAATCAAAAGCAAGTAGGAAAAAATAAAAAACAAATAAAATAAAATAAAAAATGCAGAAACAAAAAAAAGTCGATAATAAATAACATACTTATGTGTAACATTACACTTCTGTCAGTAGTTCCCAAAAATTATTAGCGTCTAAGAAATTTATTCTTATAGAGATTGTTTCTCATAAACTTGACATTTGATTTAATAATAATGTAGATTTTATAAAAAAATATATATTTGACTCAGTCGTTTAATATGTACATTTATAAAACTGAGGAAAATTTAACCATAGCATTGCCTCTATCTAATTCAGACAGGATGATTATGTCTTATGACATTTCTCTGATGTTAGGCTCCCTTCTCTATCTGCCTCATCCAGTGATTTAATAATTTTATCTTATATCTACACACAACAGCTAGTCCAAGCTGTTGTTTATTTTATTTTTTTTAATGCAGGTATAAATTATATTTGTATTTAATTGCTACTCACTGTCTATGAAGATGTTGGAGAAGATTTTTAGTTTCTTGGAACCCTCCTGGTGTTACAGTCCGCATGGTCTGAACAGTTTACAGTAAATGTAAGGATACCTAATATTCCACGTGGGACTGCCATGTCAGCTTTTCTGAGCCACCTGTAAAAATGCATCGTGTTCAAAAGACCCACTAATTACTCTTTTACCAGAGCAGCTTTGAACCATTGTGGTCCGGTCAATACTCATGTCAATCAAGTTAATCCAAGCCAATGAACATCTGCTGCATGTTTCTGATGTTTTATTTTTTTCTACAGCTTCTCCACTTCTGCCATTGCTTCCTTTTTTTCTTTAGCTTCTACACATTTGAGTCCTGATGACTAAAAATGCCACCTTTTTCCAGTTGCTTTAATGGCTGTTCCCTCTTCAAACACAACTCAAAGCTCCTTTCACACATGCTGCCGAAACATGTCATAAGATCTTCATTTGAGTCAGTACAATTCTGGAAGAGAAAATTAGCATTTTTACACCCAAGTTTCAGTATGTCATCAAATAAACAAGGGGCCATCACATCATACCACTACGATTTACAGAACATTTCCTTGTGTCCTCATCCACAATTTTCTCACCATATTTTATGTTGTTACTATGCCACACAGACTCTCACTTTGCCTTCACTCCATCAGAAATGCTGACATGTGTGCAACAATTTTTTTGGACTTAAAAAAAAAAAAAACTTGTAAGCATTGCACCTTCGCATTTCAGCACCCTTGTGTAAAACAGCTTTGCTTGGTCCTTGGTGGATGACCTAGCTGGGATTTTAAGGATATTTTTGACAGATGTCTTCATGGAAGTTCGGCAGTCTGAGCAACTGTCCACATAGCCCCAGCCTTTTCAATTTTCACTACCACCAAAGAGGACCTGAGGACCGCCTCTCGGTTGACATCGAGTGTGGAAGGTATTCTATGTAATATTAAAAAAAATGAATTAAATAGATTAATGTGATAGCCTTTACATTAATGTTATTATTTAACCAATACCTAATATATAATACAGACCACCTTTAGATAGAGAAGAAGAGCAAAAAAGGTACCAGATTTCTGTTGTGATACTGGTATTAGGAAAGCTGTCAGAATATTTCAGGCATGTCCTTTTCCTCAGATTGTCCCTTAAGTCCCTTTTCAAAGAAGAGTTTTTTGGCACCCAGAACCCTTTGTTGCACAATTGTCCACAATACCACAATACTATCGCTTGTTATAACTATGTCCTGTTTAACTAGGTTTCTTGTTCTTATACCCAGTTGCTGCTCCCTAATAATCTTGGATCATGTGTCAGTTTTAGGCTTCTATACATTGAATCCTTGATTGACCAATAATGTATTTATTATTATTAAAATGATGGTTTAATAAAAAAGCTTTGATCTCACTACATACATAGACACCTTGTCAGCTTTGTCCCACTGTTTTCAATATAGCATATCGTGTACAACAATTGTAATTTTAGCTTCTTTAAATCTTTTAAAATTGTGCAGGATTGTTAACAGGCATTTAAAGACAAGCTAAAAACCAAAAATAACTGTCCTAATTATCTGCATTTTTAGGATTGGACTTAACAATGGATAGTGAATCTTGCAGACCGATGGAAGTGCCAGCACTCGGTCGGCCTTTTGGCCTTGGGATGTTGTATGACTGCCGAGCTGATTTACTTGTGCCAGGTAAGAACTGTTTCCTTTTAAAAAGATCAATGTTTTAAACATGTAAAACACAGGTTGTAACTACCGTATATATTTGAATGTTTTGATGCAAAAAATGTGTTTAGGCTGTCATGTAAAACAGAGAAAAGGATGTGAATGAAGTGGAAAAAAGGAAATGTATATTTTATTTTTGAGATATTAAATTTGAAAAGTAAAACACTGTTTTACAAACTCCACATCCAATCCAGCAAGAAACACCAATTGATTGATTGCCAATCAATAGCCCTGATATTGTGTTGATTGGCCAGTTGGCTTTGTGTTATGCTGTAACTTACATGGAGCCTGCATTTTACAAGCAAGGATGTATAGTTGATGGACAGATACAGTTTACTGTATAATGTCTCATCCACTGTATTATGCTTGTATGATTGTATTATGGTTATATATATTATCATTATTGAAATGGCCTAACACATAACCCATGCACAACGAAAATCCTCCAACAACCCCCGAGGACAACGGTATGGTATTTGATTTACATCTTACTTTGAAAGTGCTAAAAAGGATGATCTTCGAAACTGCTTTAAAAAATTTGTACTCTATTTACAGATTTCTGTAGTGTGAGCCTACATAACTGCGTCGATTCCTGGATAGGTGTCAGTGCGTCTTCAGAAAAACTGAGGGAAAGACAGAATACCTCAGATTTAAGTCACTTCGTAGTTGTGCTGTGGTGGTGATTGTGGCCAATGCTTCCGTGTCATTCTGATGTTTTGAAGTTGTTTTGCAGTGTTTAATTTCTAAGTACAATTGAACAAAACCTAAGCTAGTCAATGATTGCAGACTAAAAAAAGACCTCATGAATGGTTCACCCAAATTCTGTAACTTAACTTCAGCAGGAAGGGAAACTCACCTCCTTACCAAAGGACAAGGATGAGGCTTTACAGAAATTGTGACAGTGATTGGCATTTGAGTTGTGTGGTAATGGTTCAATGCTAAATCCCTAAAAGTTTTCTTCAGGGTAAAAACAAAATACAGCACAAAGTACTGGTCATTGTTGTGACATATAAGCGATCTGTGTGTAAGGCTTGTAGAGAGAGCTAAAAATTACCTCTTTGGTAGGTTGGTTTTCTATTGACGTTTATTATGATTTCAGAGGTAAACATGCATCCAGTGAACAGTTTTGTATGTGGTAATTGGCCTAATAATGCAAGCTTAAAATATATCTGAGGTCTAATATACATGACAATATTCACTTAGAGGTTGGGGGAGGGGGGTGAATAAAGTAGGAGAAATCCTTTTATATGTGTTTTTAAACATAAATAATTAAATTTGTCTCTTTTTGTTGGGGTTGAGTTAACCCTGGGTAAACTGAAACAATTCTAATAATATTACAATAGTATATTGTTTGAATCTGTGAACTATTTGATTCCAAGAAACATGGCAGTTATCATTGCAGGTGGGAACTTATGAACCTATAAAGCTAAAGGCAGTCTGACTTGGTCCAGCAAGCTCAGAGTTTCCCTGGAGGTGTTTTGTTGCTACGTAGGTAGCCTTCAGCTGGAAGCGCTATGCCTAGCATTTAGTGGCACAAACCATTGGCGAAATAGGGCGCTAATATGAAAAGCTAGGGTTTTTCAAACCTACGCCAGAGGGGTGTTTCTTCAGAGCGGCGTACTTCCAGTGACATCTGCAGGATAATACAGGAGGGTGTTAAATCCTGCTTGGCATTTCTGCCTGTCGCACCTCCTCCGGTTCCCATGGGTCAGCTGCAGGGTCATCAGCCAGGAACCACCATTCACCAACGTTTCGCCCCTTTAATCCTGGAACGTCTCCTGGTGGCTGGGCAGTGACAGGGACATCTCCCTGTCACCCCCTGCAGCTGAAAGATGTTATTCCCTGCAACTGTTATCTGGGGGTTAGGTGTTATTCCCCCAGGTTCTGTCCTTCCTCCGCAGCCAGAGCCAAAAGCTCCCTTTCTCCACCTCCTCAGCCAGTTCCTTTGTTGTCTTTCTCAGCCTTCCTCCCGTGACTCCCACGTCTTTCAGGAGGCGTATGGTCGACAACCCTGTGAAGTCTCGGCATCCGACCTCTACTGGGTAGATGGTAGTCTTCCAGCCCGCCTCCCGGCACTCCGCAGCCAGCTCTGAGTACTTGGCCTTCTTTCGCTCAAATGCAGCTTCGATCCCTTCCTCCATTGGCACAGTGAGCTCAGTGAGGGCTACCGCTCTTGCCTTTATGGACCACGCCACAATGTCTGGTCGGAGAGATGTGGTGGTGATTTCTATGGGAAACTGAAGCTTCCTGTCCAGGTCAACCTTCATGCTCCACTCCTGGCCAGTAGTGAAGGGCCTTGTTGTTTCTCTTTGTTTGAAGCTTCTGTTTCCTCCTTCCGCGACAAAGATGGTGGGGTCCTCTGCTGGCAATGGCATTCTACTACCCTGTCTGCCCTCCTCCAGCACTTCGGCTAGCTTTCTCAAGACCTGGTCCTGGCGCCATCTATAGCGGCCCTGTGAGAGGGCCACTTTGCAGCCTGACAAGATGTGCTGGAGGCTTGCGTTGGGAGCATTGCAGAGATCACAACATTCCTCGTTTCTGAACCACTGATGAAGGTTCCGAGGACAGGGAAGCGTGTCATATGTTGAGCGGATAAGGAAGCTGAGTCTTGCCTGTGGGATCTTCCACAAGTCTGACCAACTGATGTTCCTGGTTGAGATTCCCTCCCAGTTTGTCCAGCTTCCTTGCCGTCCCTGAGACACAGCCTTGATCTTATAGCGGTCTTCCTCCATCCTCGTCACCTCCGCCACCACCATTTTCTTTCTTTCCTTGTGGTGGGCCTTGGACCAGAAGCGTGGTGCAAGAATGTATCGCAACAGACACATGGTTCATAGTAAAGAAAAACAACAATAAAAACACACAATAGTTAGGATATGTATCCATTACAATGTAAACTAAGGTGCCTATGGTTCCAAAGATTAAAAAATAACTTAAATTAGCTTTGTATAGAGTTGTTCATGGTATAAATTAGACTGTTAATAGAGGTTGTTTTCCTATCCATACATCTGTACTTAAGTTTTCTAAGTAAAGCAGTACAAGTCGATACATTGACACTAACAAACATTACCTTATTTTATTTATTTTTATGTTTGTATAATAATAATGAATATTTCTGCAAATGTGTCAGTATTAGCTATGAAGGTAGTTTTCAACTGTTGTCCCTGGGCAATAATTATAAAGCAAAACATAGAAAATAAAAATTAAAAATCAAGGCTACACACTTACAAGGGCAGTTTATGTATGCTGCTTTTTTAATAATACCACCACAATGTGTAGTATACAGTTGAGTACAATAAGCTGTAAAACGTGCAATTTTGAGCACTACTAAGCACACAGAGAACCTCCAAATAAGCATGTTAGCTTGTGTATATTGCATACAATGCTGCTTTTAAATGTCTCTATCATTAGACAGGTCAGCAGTTATATATTGTCCTAAATATTACACCTGATCACTTACTTTGAGAATGTGGCCTGTCAAAGTATAGTCAAGTCGCGCACCATTCGCTACACAAAAAGAAGTTGTTATGGATTTTCCCCATTTTACAAACATAGGCCCTGTCCACACCTAAGATCTAACCCCTGGCCTAAACGCTATCAAATTTTTCACCAAACCAGCCTCTCTCATCCACACTGAAAGCCGGCGCGCTAGGGGTCTGTAAATCAATCTTTTTTTATTCAGCCTTCAGAGTGGGAAGATTTCAAAACGCCGTTTTAGCGTTTCCATCTTTTACGCTCTAACCAAGATTTTTCGCATGCGTTATAGCGTCGCCTATAAACACGCTGCTTGCTAAACACATGCTTTAATTCTGTATCACAACAACAATGCGCCGTTGCTGCTAATGCTACACTCACTACCCTGCTGTCGGGCTTTACAACAGAATCTTCTTCTTCTGGAATATCTCCAGGAAGAACAGAGAGCAATATCGGCGACATAGTTCAGCACCTGAATTTGACTTAACCACCGAAAATGGACCCGCAGGGCAACCATGTATAAATATTAGTGCACATGCCCAACATTTTTTGTCACGCTTTATTTTGCTTTTTGGCACCACAGCCACTTACAGGCCTCGGCATACATTTTGCAGCGCTTTTCATGCATTCGTGGTGGACGCCACATTTATTTTACGCTCTCCGCCTTTACGGCAAACGCTTTGGGAAAATATCAGCATTTCGTGTTCGTTTTGACTTCGTGTGGACGGGGCCATAGACTGGTGAACATAACAACAAACTAAGATTTTTAACACAAATTTCAGCAATATATTAATAGAAAAATGTCATTATTTATACAATCGAATGCTTTTGATGCATCGACAAAATACAAAAAATGGTGGTACTCTGACTGCTCAGTCTAAGATCATCTTGAGAGCAAAAACACAAGTATTAACACTAAGGTTGGGTTTAAAACCAAACTGATTATCAAATGTCACAATAAATGTTCAATTGTGTTTAATATAGCCCTCTACAAGACTTCTGAACTACCAGCCTTTGCTAAAGTACCTAGGGCTGGGATATAGATAAAAAGCTTATCGATAAAAAAAAATGCATATTGATCGACACGATAATTATTGAAAAGATTTTAAACCATATTTTATGTGCAGCTCTGCCTGGACATTTTATGATATTGCTAAATGATTTAATTTTTTAATAAAGAACACAAACACAGACTTCCAATTAAATCTTTATTTTAACCAACTTTTTAACCATAACAGAATTGTTTTAAAGAAAATTAACTTAAGAGACCTGAGTTATGTTATTAAATACTGACAAAGAATAAACTAAAGTTACCAAAATAGATATAACAAATAAAATAAATGGACGCCGCCCGCATTTAGCTTCTAAGCCGAACCAGGTTCAGCTTAGTTTCCTGCTAGCAACCTGAGTTATTACTTTGCAGTTGCTTGCCCCTGAAACTGCCCAGAACTGAAAATATAAATTTATTTTCCCAAAATTCTCGAAGATTCCTCGGGAGGCGTGCGATGCAGAGCCGCCGGGGCCTACACAGCTCGTACTCCTCTGCGGTGTGAGCGCTGAGATGATAAAAAGTTGGTTGTGTTATCAGACTTGGTTTTCACTGGTTCCCTACAAATTTTACAGATGACTGTGGTTTGTTTTTGTCCGACTTGCCATGACCAAAATACTGCCAAACTGGCTTAACTACAAAAACCCCTTCTTTGGAACAATTTCCTCTCCGCCTCTCCTCGCTGCGGCATCTTCATGTGCTCTGTGTTGTGGGTTTGAGAGGGCGGCGCGCGTATCGGCGCGTCTGGGTCGCATGTTGTGATTGGTTGGGAGGAAGTAGCAACTAAGCATAAACCTACATGCTAGGCTACAATGAGAAGGAAGGAAAAACTGCGTTTCGCTTTTATCAAACTTTTTATCGACGCTCTTTTTATTTGCTTAAGCACGTCTATCGGTCGATATATATCGTTATTGAATTATCGCCCAGCCCCAAAAGTCCTTTGCTTAATTAACATAGGTTAACAATTGTTATTTATTTTTTCCCCCTGACTTGTCTTCTATAATTGTCACAAAACTCAGACAGTAAAACACAGACAGTATTTTTTTTTTAAATGCAATGAATTAAAAACCAGTGAAGCACATCACAAATAGTGTGAATAGTTTTCTGCATGCAAATCTAAATTAACAGATACCCTACCACCTTTCTAATTATTTTTCAGACTCAACAATATCACTGACTTCCTGTGCTGAAATAGTAGCCTCTTAATGTTGATCAATTTAGATATCACAAAGTTATTATTTGTTTTACAATTAAATAATTCATGATATTTCCTCCAAAACTAAATAAAATGTTCTAGTCAGTTTGCAATATCCATATGTCTATCTTAATATGTCTATCATTATTTAATTGCCCTTTTTCTTCTTTAAAGTAAAATTCATTTTCATTCTTGTGGGGCTAAACTTATGTTTTTCTTTTTTCTTTTTTTCAGGGCTGACACTGTGGAATCACAACGACCTTCAGAAAAACATAAAGGAAAGGCCACAAAACTTTAATAACTTCACCATAAGTTCATCTGAATCAACTGAGGCCAAATATAAATCACTGGAAATTAAAGGATCATTGAAGGCAAGTCTTCTTTGTGGAGTTGTTGAAATCAGTGGATCTGCAAAATACCTTGGCGATGACAAGACCTCCAAACATCAGGCCAGAGTAACTCTGTCATATGGTACAACCACAAAGATACAGGAACTATCTATGAACCATCTTGGTGGAGACAATTTGAGACATTTAGAGGTTATTAAGAAAGGTCTTGCAACACATGTAGTCACAGCTATTCTCTATGGAGCCCAGGCTTTCTTCGTATTTGATCGAGAGGTTTCTGAGAAGGAAAATATAAATGAAATTCAGGGAGAGTTTAAGGTGGCAATTTCGAAAATTCCAAAAGTTCAAATAGATGGCATAGCATCTGGTAAAATAACAAATAGAGAAATAAAATCTGCAGAGACATTTACCTGCAAGTTTTATGGAGATTTTGTCCTTGAAGAAACTCCTGTAACCTTTCAAGATGCGATTCAGCTTTATCAAAGTCTACCAAAATTACTGGGAGAAAATGGAGAACATTCAGTCCCGATGAAGGTCTGGATGTTGCCTCTTACTGCCTTTGATTCATCAGCTGCTAAACTGATCCATGAGATAAGTGTGGGATTAGTCCAAGAAGCCCAGGGGATCCTCGAGGACCTTAAACAACTGGATGTTAGGTGCAATGATGCGCTTAAAGCCAGTGCTGAAGTGTTTCCACAGATAGGTAAAAAACTGAAGTGCTTTAAAGAAAAATGCTCTGAGGTGAAGTTACAACTTCAGCAGGATCTGGCAAAGAAGCTGCCATCAATCCGAGGAGGAGAAGATGAGGCCATGCTGGCAAATATCCTGAAAAAGAGACATTCTTCTCCTTTTAACAACAAAAGCCTGAACCAGTGGATGGACTGTAAAGAGAGAGAAATCTGCATCTTGAAAGCTTTAACCAACATAATGAAAAACATAATGATCCTCCCATCTCCCAATCATATTTATAGAATTGAGCTAGGTGTCACTGCATGCTTTGTCTTCACCTCACTTGGAAACGATGAAGCATATTTATCATATTTATATGAACATCAAAAACTACAAGGCGGGATGGATTCTAAACAAGCCTATGATGTAGAAAAGGACCAGTGGTTCTCCTCAGCAGATATAATGAAAAACATGTGGGAAAAAGCAAAACTCTTTAGTGATTTTGCTGATGCCAATAAGGAGAATCAGAATATTAAATTTCTGGTGGTGAGTGAAAGAAATGATGAAAACAAAGGTTCAACCATCTACCTTTATAAAGATGGCATCTGTATCAGTGAGAACTTTGAACCTCCTTCAAAGCCTGAATCTGTGGCTGTTGCTGACATCAGTCACAACACTGTGACTTTGAAGGTTTCTCCTCCCAGATTTGGAGCAGAGAACATCACCTCCTACTCTGTGGAGGTCTGTGTCTGTGGAGAGGATGAATGGAAAGAGAATATAGAACCAAAAGCTGCAGAGATCACAGTGAGAGACCTGAAGCCAAACACAGAGTATATGTTCAGATGCAGAGCAGTGACCTCAGCAGGTGTTGGACCAGCCCACGTTGTTAATGATCACATCCGGATGTCGACTACATCAACCCAAGAGTAGGTCCACTTAGGTAGACAGTTTCAAAAAAATGTTGAGGTATAATAAAAAAACATTTAAAAAACATAACGAAAGTGACAAAATGCTGTTGGAATTTGCTTTTGCTCATGTCACCACCTCCAACCAAGTTCTCATAGACTAATGTTTATGTGCACTTTTTCTAAACAGCTGAATCAGATGGGATCAAAGTAATACAGAAATCAACTAAGTCATAGTACATAATGCTATGGAGATTATTCACTCATGGCATGGATATTTAATTTTGCAGTATCGGCATCCACTGCACACAGGTTGGTCTTTTTCAGGGCCCTGTTTTAGTAATGAAGATAATTGAGAACTTAAAATAAGTGTTGGAAATTTCTGCATACTGTGGATTTTGCTTGTTTTTTCTTATGGCTGATTTTGTTTTTCCTTCTATAAAAAAAAACACTTAAAAGTGGAATCCAACTGGCCTATAGAGGTCATATGTTATGGCATATCTTCAGTCTTTAAATACAAATATGCCTTCTGTTTTTTAAAATACAACAACTCAAGGAAAATCAAATCATTAAAACATACACTGAACCAGACCCATGAGCGGAGGAGGGACACAGAGTTGCCTGGGTGTCATTTATATAACTCTTTGAGGAGCCGATTTTCTCTTTAAGTCCAAAAATAGTGATATCCTGAACCAATTTATTTATTTATTTATTTATTTTGGTCTACAAGCCCTTAAGTTTTGTTTTAGCATTACAAATACACTGAATACACTGCTTCCAAACAAAAACATGCTTCTAACAAAAGCAGCAGGTCAAGTAAATCCATAGTCCAGTTTATTTTCCACCTTTTCTAGGAATTATTTCCACATAGAGAACCTTCAGAGGTGGGTCTAGAGTGTCTTAGTACAGTCCATTCTTTTCCCATTTGTACAATCCATTTTTCAGACATTTGGGTCTTCAATATCCGTATCAGTATCTGAAATAGTTTAAACTTGATTTGCTTCCAAAAGAACTGAAGAATACAGATCAATACATTGCAAACTCAAATGCAACTCAAAGGGGATGTATGCATTTTTTTTTTTTTTTTTTACAGTTTCCTGTCTGGCAATGTGGCAATAAGAATAATTGTCTTGATGCCAAAAAGAGCCCAACAGATTTTTACTTTCAGAAAGTGGAGCAGTAGGGCTATTGCCATAGTGTTCCACTTGTTTTATGCATGTAAATAGCTTTATTACAATTATGCAGGAAGTTTTACAGATTATATGGACACTGCAATGTAAGTAGGACAGGAAAGGAAAAAAACAGAAAAAAAAAGGAGAAAGGATTAAAGAAAGAGGAGATAAAAGAGAGATAACGATAAAACATTTAGAAATCTGCTTCATCACCTGCAAAGAGATGTAAAAACAACAGCACAACCAACGGACATGGTACAAGATATACATTAAAGTAACACCTAGATACTATCGCTGAAGTATATGTAGTATTATTTAATCTGACATGTATTCTGTGTTACCTGAAGATCAGAATATGGGCTTTCTGTATGGAAGTGAATCTCTGAGTACCCGAACCAAGCACCTGTAGTTGTTTGTGAGAGTACACTTCTGCATGTAAAGTTTATCCAAAGAAAAAATGCTCAATAGTGGTTGTGGAGAGCGAACAGAGCCCCAGAACACACTGAGTCCAGCCGGGAGACCCAAAGGCCCAGACACCCAAAGGGAGGGGCCAAGGAGGGGCCTGCCAAGGAAATCCGACCCCCACCAAGGGAGGGAGGAGAGACAGCCCCGAGGAAGTCCCCCCAGCCACCGCAATGCTGGAGACCCCATGAGCCTTGGGGATGAGTCCGCGGGCTCCGCTGGCAGCCAGCCACCGTGAAGTGAATCCGGCCCTGAGCCCCAGGGATCCGAGGCTCCAAGGGGGCGCCCCATCCCCTGGCATGAGCCCCCATGGAGAAGCCGCCAGGAATGAGCCTGTAGCCACTCAGGCATTAGTCCCTAAAACTCAAAGCTCCACGTGTGCACTGGTTCAGGCGCCAGACGTATGCTTCTAAAAACATCCATTCCTGATTAAAATTACTCTGTTGTGTTCTACACTCATTGGCCAATTTACACTATATTGCCAAAAAGTATTTGCTCACCTGCCTTGACTCACATATGAGCTTAAGTGACATCCCGTTCCTAATCCATAGGGTTCAATATGACGTCGGTCCACCCTTTGCAGCTAGAACAGCTTCAACTCTTCTGGGAAGGCTGTCCACAAGGTTTAGGAGTGTGTTTATGGGAATTTTTGACCATTCTTCCAGAAGCGCATTTGTGAGGTCGCACACTGATGTTGACCGAGAAGGCCTGGGCTCTCAGTCTCCGCTCTAATTCATCCCAAAGGTGTTCTATCGGGTTGAGGTCAGGACTCTGTGCAGGCCAGTCAAGTTCATCCACACCAGACTCTGTCATCCATGTCTTTATGGACCTTGCTTTGTGCACTGGTGCACAGTCATGTTGGAAGAGGAAGGGGCCAGCTCCAAACTGTTCCCACAAAGTTGGGAGCATGGAATTGTCCAAAATGTCTTGGTATGCTGAAGCATTCAGAGTTCCTTTCACTGGAACTAAGGGGCCAAGCCCAGCTCCTGAAAAACAACCCCACACCATAATCCCCCCTCCACCAAACTTTACACTTGGCACAATGCAGTCAGACAAGTACCGTTCTCCTGGCAACCGCCAAACCCAGACCCGTCCATCAGATTTGCCAGATGGAGAAGCGCCGATTCGCCACTCCAGAGAACGCGTCTCCACTGCTCTAGAGTCCAGTGGCGGCGTGCTTTACACCACCGCATCCCACGCTTTGCATTGCACTTGGTGATGTATGGCTTGGATGCAGCTGCTCGACCATGGAAACCCATTCCATGAAGCTCTCTGCGCACTGTTCTTGAGCTAATCTGAAGGCCACATGAAGTTTGGAGGTCTGTAGTGATTGACTCTGCAGAAAGTTGGCGACCTCTTCGCACTACTGGCGCGTCAGCATCCGCTGACCCAGCTCCGTCAGTTTACGTGGCCTACCACTTCGTGGCTGAGTTGCTGTCGCTCCCAAACACTTCCATTTTCTTATAATACAGCTGACAGTTGACTGTGGAATATTTAGGAGTTGAGGAAATTTCACGACTGGATTTGTTGCACAGGTGGCATCCTATCACAGTTCCACGCTGGAATTCACTGAGCTCCTGAGAGCGACCCATTCTTTTCACAAATGTTTGTAAAAACAGTCTGCATGCCTAGGTGCTTGAATTTATACACCTGTGGCCATGGAAGTGATTGGAACACCTGATTCCAATAATTTGGATGGGTGAGCAAATACTTTTGGCAATATAGTGTATTTACCGGCTGGACCCCCCCCTTTTGCCTCCAGAACTGCCTTAATACTTTGTAGTATAGATTCAATAAGGTACTAGAAACATTCCTCAGAGAGTTTGATCGATATTGATATAATATCATATCAGTCAGCTGTACATCCATGATCTAAATCTCCAATTAAACAAACCCCAAAGCTGCTTTATTATGGTGACTATAGATACAATTTGAGTACTGTTAAATAATTGTCATGTTCAAAAAATGAAAAAGAGCTGAATTAGCTTCATGACATGTTGTATGCTGCTGAAAGTAGCAATCAAAAGTTGGATACACTGAGTGCCATGTTGGGTATACTCAGGCAGTCTGTCGTGCATTTATTCATTTGAGTCACTGTTGCCTTTTTCTAAGCTTGAACCAGTCTGGCCATCCTTCTCTTACCCCTGGCATTGAGAAGGCATTCATGCCCACGGAGCCGCTCACTGGATATTGTCTCTTTTTCAGATCATTATCTAGGTACAAAAAAGATCAGCAGTTTCTAAAACCCTCAGACCAATCTGCGTTGGAACTACACCCTTTTCAAAGACACATAAATAAAACATTTTTCCTATTCTGATGCTCGGTTTGAACTGCAGCAGTTCGTCTTGACCATGTTTACATGCCGAAATTCATTGACTTGCTGCCATGTGAATTTGTGTTAAACAATAGTTGGACTGGTGTACGTAATAAAGTGGTCAATAAGTTTATTTATAGTAGAAGTGCAATGCTTTGGTCTGAATACACATTAACCAGATAGATTACATTTTTCTTTTATGCACTCCTATAGCCTTATATAGTTTACAAAACAATGTATTCAAGAGTTAATTATTCCACGTTCATGTTCATTGCAATTATTTCTTGTTAATTCTGTTTATTATTTTCACTGAGTTATACCATGCTGTCATAAATGGTGCTTGTAATAAAGAAATTACAATAAACTTATTTTTTACTCTATTTGTTTTTTCGTTTGTTTGTTGTAGACAGTGTTGGGACTAACGCGTTACAAAGTAACGCGTTACTGTAACGGTGGTATTTTTTTCACTAACTAGTACGCTAACGCGTTAGTTTTTAAATTCAGTAACTTCGTTAACATTACTACATGATGCGTTACTGCATTATTTTATAGTCTCGGGATCAGCTAGAGACTTAAAAGCTGCAGTGACGTATTGTCTTCCTGTGTTAGAGTGAGGGAGACAGGAAGGAAACATGCTGAGGGCGTGTTTGTGTTTATCAACACTAGTCATCATGGCGGCTGCTGCAGAGCCCAAGTCGAGTTTCTTCCCTTGGAGATATTCTCATTAATTTACAATTTGTGCCTTGGATCAAAGATTCTATCTACAGCCCAGAACAGCAACTGGCATCTGTTGAAACACCTACAAAAGCAACATGCTGCGACGAAGCTAGAAGCTACCGGGTGTCGTGCCAAGGTAGTTATCCCTGGGAAAATTTGTATCCCCTGGCGTCGAGGAGCGCGCACGAGGAGTAGGAATCTAACAACCCTAATTAACTCGGCCTCAATTAGCGTTACACAGAACTTTGAAATTTGAAAGGTTTTACGTGTATGAAAGTTGAGCTTTACTGTTTTATTCTTTACTTCACATGTTATAGGAGAATATCGCCAGTGATATTGATCTAAAACTAATAATAAAACACAAACGCTTGTTTGAAAGTTGGTCGCTGACAGCAGTGTCTACCTCCTTCCTCTGAAAGCAAACAGATCCTTGTTCTTTTCCACACGTTCCTTAAAAGAATCTCTCATTGTTTTCACAGTGTCCAAATGTTCTCATCCCATTGAAAACTGTTGTAAACCGTATAATTTGTAATAAAAATGAAATAGAAAATGGAATGCACGTCGTAATCATTAAGCACTATATGCAGAAGGAAATAATTTTTTCCTGGTTGAAATTTAGTTCTTAAAGGAGAATTCTGGTTTTTAAAGGTACACTATGCAACCGTGTTGATTTTTCCAGCGAGGCTCCCCAGAGGGCGAAAGTAAAAGTGCACTGTCGTCGCAGAATATGCTCAGCTGTTCTCCTGGTTTCTCCGCTCAAGCCAGGCGCTGGTTGTTTTGAGCTTAGCAGCGTAATGACTAATGCTGCGTTGACACTGGACGTAGCTGGCGCCGGCTATAAAGCAGCGAAGTTTTACATGCAAAGTCAATGGTTGACACGCCAGCCAAGGGCGAAAGCAGCAAGGTCCCGGGCGTGCGTTTTTGAGCAGCAGGCTTAGGCAACGCCTGGAGCAGCTGGAAAGCGAGCGGGTCGGGTGCGCTTAACGCAGGGAGAGAGACACAGCGCTGATGATCACACCTCTTAAACAGTTTATTGACGCTTCTAAATTAACTTAAAATGCAGAAATCTGCCAGCAGAATATGCAGTTTGGATTATTTAGATGAAAAACACCTACCAGCTGCAGCGGTGAACCGCTGCTGATGAAGGGATCTATACTGTCGGCGCATCCCTGGTATGTGGGGGTCTGAGCGGCTCAGACAGAAAAAATATTGGAAGGCAGGATAATAATCTGAATGAACTGACTGCACTGGATTACGTTTTCAGGTGTATTTTCTCACTTAAAACATATTAAAACTACTTTATTCCCACTGATCACAGCAAATATAGCTGCAAGGCAGAGAAAGGATAGTGAAGCTCCTACCAATGCGCTCAGACCCACTTTTGGACAAGGCAGCCAGAGCAGCAAAGCTGCTTCAGCCGCTGGTCAGAACTACACTGGTACAAGCAGCAAAAAAGGAAGCAGCAGACGCGATTTTGCTGCTTTTTGCTGCGTGAACGTAGCATAAACCGCACAAAGATTGCCACAATGTGCTAGCAACCCAGAATGCTTTTAACTGGGGCGTGTAGCAGTTCTCGCCAGTAAAGCAAGACTGACTCTCACTTAGACTTCTGAGCCTGTGGGTGCGGGTCGGTGCTCCTGCAGTTGCAAGTGCAGTATTTCCCCCACAGACCACCAGGGCGGCCGAGAATACCTTTGTTCAACCTGAAATGACTCATTTAATTATCCATAACGCTATGGAACACCACATTAATTAACTGAAAAATGTTGCATAGTGTGCCTTTAACACTTTTATCCCATTTTCTGTAGTGTCCAGGATGAAATCGAATGATCGACACCCCAAAATTTTTGACAATTGGTCCTGTCTCTGCTTTTTGCCCATGCAGAATCCCCTGGCTGCTTCAGAATGGCTTCCATAGTGCATGTCCGGAATGTCCTTAAAACAACCTTTTAAACGTTCTTTTCTTTTTTAAATATGCTACTCACCGGTCGCCAGCGCTGTTCAATGATCGCTCCAAAAGTTTCGTGAAAAAAAACTTTCCTGTAGTGTTTTATTTAGCATTTTAAATCTTATTGTCCTGTTGGTTCAATATCAGATACACGCTGAAATAGTCATTTTGCTGTACAGGCCCAGGTTTTTCAGCTTCACTCTGTGTACTCCCGACTGTTAAACACTTTAAAAAAAACTCTGAAAATGGAATAATGAAAGGTGGATTCTTGATTCTCTACGTCGGAGTACACAGAGTGAAGTTTAAAAATCTACAACAACTGTAAACAGGCCCCATTTCCGCTTCCGTGGCAGGGGAATATTGACTATTCCAACAGAACTCAATGGTCTGTGTTTTAGCCTGAACAAATCATGTCCTTGTCTATACAGTTCATCAATCACACTTACAGTAGTGCTGTTTCATATTCTCAATTAAATTCGGTTTAATTATATAGTATAGGGCCTAATCACAGCACATGTCATCTCAAGGCACTTTACAGAGACAATACTGGTTGGCTAAAAAATTATGTCAAGGAAAACCAGTTGATTGCATCCAGTCATTGACTTGCAAGACATTCTCTTCCTGGATGAGCTTGGGCGAAGGTTTTCATTTGCAACTCCAATATGCCTTTCGCCAAGGCCTATTGGGGTTTAAGGAGATACTAGCAGATGTACAGTAAAAAAGCAGATATACAAAAGGTAACTATTTACTTGCTCCATCAATAACTGTTTTGTCTGAATTCAAAAGCAGAAAGTTAAGAGTCATCTAGGTTTTTAGTCTTCAAGACATCCCTGTAGTCTATGTAATGGTTTAATTTCATATTTCATTTATAGACAGATCTAATGGTATTTAATATGTATAACAGTAGAAATTAATCCCATGCTGTCTGAAAATTTAGATAATTGAGAGCATATAAACAGTAAAGAGAACTGGCCCAAGCACTGATCCCTGTGGTAACCGTGGAGCATGAGAAAGATTCATCATTAATGTGATCAAACTGAATTTGATCAGATAGATAGGATTTAAACCAGTCTAGAGCTGTTTCTTTATTTCCTACAAAATATTCAAGTCTTTCTAAAAGAATATTATGATGGGCTGTATCAAATGCAGCACTGAGATCTAACACTACAGATAGAAGTCAATTATCTGAGGCCATGAGAATATCATTAGTGACTTTAACCAAAGCTGTTTCAGTGCGATGATGAGCTCTAAAACCTGATTGAAACTCAGGTTTGAACTTTTTGGTCATTACACCATAATGAACAAAAATTCATTATGGTGTAAGTGGTCACACATTTGTTACCCAACTATTTTCTCAAGAATCTTAAGTAAGAAAGGAAGATTGTATATAGTATAGATATGTAATTTACCAAGTGATTTGGATCAAGAGACGGTAAAGGTTTAATTACAGCCTGAGGTACATATTTCTGTAACAGGGATTGATTAATCATATCTAAAATGAAGGTCGGAATCTGAGGGAATATTTCCTCAAATAACTTGGTTGGGACTGGATTTAACATACAAGTTGAAGGCTTAGATGAAGACAATAATTTTGCTAACTCTGGATCTTCAGCCTAATCTAAACATTCTAAACCCAGTCCAGATTAAAGTTACCTGAGATCTGTATCACCTTCCAGAGATAAACCAACCATACTTAGATAGGGTGCTAATGGTCTTATTTTTTATATATTCAATCTTATTCATGAAGAATCCTATAAGATCATTACAAGTAAGAGGAGGGGTGGTGGACGGTTCAACAGAGCTATGGCTCTGGGTCAGTTTGGCAACTTTGAAATATATCTAGGATTATACTTATTTTTCTCTTTTAATGAAGAGAAAAGGGCTGCTTTTGTTTTATGGTTATTTTATACAGTGGTAAATTGTTTTTCCAGATTAGGTGCTCTACATGTCCTGTTGACATGTAAAGCACAATTTTTTCTCGTGTTTTCTAGTATTTTGCTTTAAAGTGTGCAGCACTGTATTAAACCAAGTTTTCTGTTTTTAAAGATTTTCTTTTTACAAAGGGGCAACATTTTCTAAGGCAGTACATAGGAAAGTAGTAAATGATCAACAAAATCATTTCAAGGGGAAAAAATTAAATGGCTGTCCTATGCAGTACTATGCATATTCATAACGAGTCCAGAACATATATCCAACGACAGCCTAACTTATTCATAATGCAAAGCAGTGTAATGCCAATGAAATGTAACAAGGGGGGCAGCAATATGCCCAGAGGCACACAGTCTGCATAAAAAGATGTCTTTGATCATGGTATTACCCTAGCTGCTGTTTACTGCCCGACCCACAAAAAAGAATAACTAAATAGAAAAAAGAAAGAAAGGTTTGCAGTCACAGCAGATTTAGCATCATGTCTGCTAGGAAGTTTGTTTCTCGTGCCCGTGGGCATGAACACAAGGAGGATCCATCACATTCACGCTCACCCTATGACAGGCATGGGCTGGTAATTGGTCGTAAATGGACGCTGCAAAATGTGTCAATCTGACTGACATGTTCCCAACAGCAGGCCCTTCATCTGCTCCGGTGTCTGATGTAAAATATGGTGGTGGTGGTGGTTGTAGTGGAGGCGACGGCGAACCGAGCAGTGAACATGTCAGTGCGGCTGCTGCAGTAGTAGAACCTGCGGTAAGCCGGACAGTTTTCAGAGCCCCAAACTATGTAATGCAGACATCCCAAGTCTCGATAGTTGTTCACTGATGCCTGTGAGTCGGATTAATTATTCCAGATTGTACACTCTGTGAGGTGGTGTTTTTTAATGCCAGTGAGAGCGGGCAGGCAATAATTTGTGCATCATGTGCGGATTAGAACTACTGTGATTGTGCAGGAACAACAAGAGAGAGCGAGGTGTGAGGAGGAGGTTGCTGTGAAACCTGTGCAGCGTATCTGTCCAAAGCGATGCTCTGTTCAACCAGCATTCCAGGCAACTGGTTATTCAGAGAGCTGATTGGTTCAGTCCGATAAGTTTCTCTTGGTTTCTCTCTGGCAGTCACCTAGTTACCACTCAAAGCTGTGCATCCTGGGAAACAGCAGAGGTTGAGTCCTGAAGTAAAAACTGAAAATATAGGACTAACTTTACAGCAGAATATACTAAAGTATATCCACGTCTAGTTAAGGTGAGGAACAGTGGCGGATCTAGACCCAAAATGTACCAGGGGGCCAGGAGGGGCCAGCGTGTTTTCATGGGGGGCTCCAGAGAAAAGCATGAAATAAAAACAGGGCAAGAGATTCAAATATATTAAGAGAGCTGCATGAAGGGAAATTTATTTTCGATGAGGTTAGATAAAATTCTTTTGCTTATGAAGTCAATATACCGTATTTTCACGACTATAAGGCTTATAAACCGCATTCAAAGGCAGTAGTCTCAGTTATGTGCCATTTCTGTATTCTTACACACACATAAGGCATGACCGGATTATAGGGCGCTTTTTATATACAGGTACATGTCCCCTACTACCTTTAAATACCTCTATAGCGTATTTAAAAATACAGCTGGCCCAAAACTGAGTATGATTGTGCTTTTTATTCATGTATTTATTTCAAAGTATTAATCAAACCTGTGAGCTGGCCTTGAGACAGATACATCGCAGATGACACAGCGCTGTGGTCAATCCTAAATTAACTTAAAATCCTGAAACCCGCCGACGGACGGAATATGTTCGCTTTATTACCGGTATCCTGGTGCCTGCAGTTTAAATTATTTAGATGAAAACACCTGCCAGCCACCGCTGTGAACCCGGAGGCTGCCCGGCCTAGAGGCTGCTGTTAAAGGGGTTTCTACTGTCGGTGCACCGCTGGTATGTGGGGTCTGAGCGCCTCCGACAGAAATAGTAGCCTATAGGCAGGATAATAATCTGGATGAACTGACTGCAATTATTAAGTTTTCAGGTGGACTTTCTCACTTAAAAACATATTAAAACTACTTCATTCCCACCGATCACAGCAAAATATAGCTGCAAGATTTAGATTATTTAGATGAAAAAACACCTGCCAGCCACCGCGGTGAAGAGGAGGAGACCCCGCCCAGATGCTGCTGTTGAATTAAGTTTTCAGGTAGAAAAATAGTGCTGGAGCAAAACTGAGTATGATTGTGCTTTATCCATGTATTTATGACAAAGTATTAATCAAACCCATCAAAGTCATCATCCTCTGTTTCTGAATTAAACAGCTGCGCTATATCAGACATGCCAGTTTCCCTTCTTCGCTGTCAGAGTCACTTTCCGTGCCAGCGCGGCTCCTCAGAAATAATGCCGGCTTTTGTAAAAGCTTGAACAACAGAGCCAGCAGACACGCTAGTAGTCCAAGCATCAACAATCCATCCTAAGAACGGTGGCGTAATCTTGCCCCGAGCTGCCTTCTACTTATCGTAAGAAACTGTGGTCTCCGCCGGTCATCCATCGCTTCCCACGCCGCCGCAGCCTCTATTTCTTTGAACGGCCGGCTCACACCGATGTCGAAGCGGCGTGGAAGTTCCTTTGTCAGACCCCCCAGATAACGGCGAAGCAATAACGCTTATTATTTTTTCACCATGTTTTTCACATCAGCTGTGAGATGGGCACGCATGGAGTCACAGATTAAAAGCGTATGGTGATGCGTGGAAAAAACCACCTTGTCTCCTCACATACACCCGCCTCAGCCACGCTTTCATCATCTCTCCTCATCCATCCAGCCCCTTTCATTTGCTTTAATATCATATGTCATCAGAGCCATGTGTCTGTCTCACAGCCAGCTCCCCAGATCAGCTTCTGATTTCGCTATTGGTAGATGCCTTCCAGCAGCAAAACTTCAATTTTTCCATCTCTCAGCAGCAGCAGCGGTGGATTTGTTATGCGCCTCTATACGCTCGTCAACCGCTGACTTTGCATGTAAACTCGCGTGCTTCTGCTGCACCTGCTGTGTCCGGTTCACAGCTGCAGCACAGCATTAATTTGTTTCACCATGTTTTTCACATCAGCTGTGAGATGTGGGCACGCATGGAGTCAGATTAACAGCTTATGGTGTGGTGATGAGTGGAAAAAAAAAAAAAAAACCTGGTCTCCTTACATACATTCACCCCCCTGAGCCACTCTTTTCATCATCTCCTCCTAAATGAGGTGGTCTCAAAAGTCGCAGTTGCAACACACATAGGGGCTAAAGGGCGACCCATCAGGGCGGACGCATCGCATTACATTTTGAGGGAAAAAAAAAAAAAGACGCTTATGTGGCTTTATAGTCGTGAAAATATGGTACATTTAAAATTTAGGAATTTTACATATTTTTTGACTTAATTTAAGTGAAAACTAGATTTCTATAAAAAATTGAATTAGAACTCAAGAAAAAAGCTGTTAAATTCATCTGTAAAAATTGGAGCATTTTATTTCATTTTTTGTGGGGAAAAAAAAACATTTAACACATGAAAACTGGGATCCTATGTCAATCCCACTGAAGCTATCACCTTATTGTTTTAAATAATCAGTAAAACAGAATTTGTAATTCAAAAAGAATGAAATAGATCCAAATGACCTATCAGTAATCATGTCTATTCCAGGGCATATCATTATTAGAATTTCTTTTAAGTATTATGTCTTCAGTACAGGAGCCAGGACATGATTTGAGGGGGCACTGGCCCCCGCCTAGAAGCGGCCATGGTGAGGAATAATGACACAGTGGCGAGGTGCACTGTATGCTGAAGT
Organism: Cyprinodon brontotheroides; assembly: GCA_018398635.1. Classification (NCBI taxonomy): domain Eukaryota; kingdom Metazoa; phylum Chordata; class Actinopteri; order Cyprinodontiformes; family Cyprinodontidae; genus Cyprinodon; species Cyprinodon brontotheroides. The sequence continues at coordinate 2,596,732 of JAGKQL010000071.1, forward strand.
TCCATGAAAAACAGAAAGCACAACTGATGTTCAAGGCTACAAGATTGAAAATAAAAGACCAATACTGTTCTGTTTAGTGTTTAAGGAATTACTGTTAGTTAATAAACAGTTGTTGAAAAGTTGCTGGCCTTAAGTGTGTATGTATGGGGCATGGTGTGGGTCCATTGTCCCCGGGTGGCGGGCGGTTGGGGTATAAGCATCTCCCTGAAATGAGTTTTTGGAACTTGGGATGTCTGGTAATGATGATAGGATAAACCAACCAACCCCTTGATGAATATGATAAAATAACCCCAATAAAAATATCTGGTTAATGTTCCATGGTAAAGTTAGTTTAGTAAACACAGATGCTGCTACCCATAAACTTCATGCTAGCACTAGTGGCTAATGATGATTTTCTGTAGCCTACACTGAGTGCATCCTCTCTGACAGGATTTCTACACGTTTCAAATTGTTCATCGTTTTGTCATGGCATCCTTTTTTACACAATAAGTGCACAGTAGTCCAATGTTACCTACGATATCTGGAAGACTGAATAGATCTGATGAGCAACTTACAATAACTTCTTATGATGATATAACGTGATAATATGTGTGATTGACTGTCTGTCTGTCTGTCTGTCTATCTCTCTCTCTCTCTACTCTCTCTCGTCTGTCTGTCTGTCTATCTCTCTCCCTGATCTAAGAATTGTTGCTGTGCTGTGGTGGAGTTTACATTTTACAGTGTTAATTCAAATTAAGATTTTGGAAGTATTTTAAGTGTCCACTCTCACTGATTCTAGAAGAATCTATATGGATGCTTATAAGTTTACAGTACTTTTTTTATTTTATCTTTTTATTTACATTTTTTGCATTCCTCTCCCCCACTTTTCTTAAACAGAACAATTACTTCCCTATTCTGTTTAAGAAACAACATAAAAAGGTACAGTGAAATTTAGCCTCCAGATATATCCAAGCTAATGTATTCATTGTATAAGAATTGCCCTACCTCTACAATTCATCCTAATGTAAAAATAAAATCCTCCCCATTCCTCTCAGAGGATGAACAAAGCAATGTTACCACTGAGTAAGTTTTACAAACCGTAAAACAAATGTTCTAAAATGAACTGAGTAGCTAAGGAACAATGGGTGTCACATTACTGTCGTTATGTACAAGTCTGGTGTCCAAGAAAGTTCGCCATGGAGTCCAACATTTTTCAAATTTGTCTTGTTCCAGTTTCAGTGCAAATGTCAGTTCCTCCATCTTGTAAATGTCTTTAATGATGCCTGTCCAGTCTTCAAGTGTGGGAGTCTTATCATCCATTTCCGAGTGATTGCTTTTTGGCTGGCGATTAGCATTATGTTGAACATATATGTTTTATAGAATTCTTTTACACAGTTTGGATGTTTCCCCGAGACCATGATCTCAACGTTCAGGGCAAAATTATCCCCAATTACTGTGTCCACACTCTTTATTTTTTTCCCAGTAAGAAAGTAGCTTTGGACAGCTCCATGAGATATGAAAATGGCCAGATTGATTCGACCCACATAACCCCCAGTATGTTCTATCTGCATTTTTGCCCCTCTGAGGCGGTGCTTTGAAGAAGCTTGTAGAAGTCTTCCAAGCAAATTCTCTATACGTTAGTGATGATGTACACTTCCAACAGTTATTCAAAATATCTAACCATTCTTCTATGTGAATTTGGTGTCCTTGTCCCATCTCTCCTTGATAAATAATGTATCCCCCCACTCCAAATTTTGTAGTTCATTATACATTTTGGATGTTAGTTTCTTCACAGAGGTTGTGTCATGATGGGTTTAAGGTTCTTAGCCCACATGCAGAACACAACGGAGGCTGGGTAAAAGTTTAACAGAGTTTATTGAAGGTTTCACAAAACACAAGATAATGTACTGGGTCAGGAACTGGTCCGGGCTGGTTCACTGGAAGTCTGCAGGAGATGATAGTTTGATTAGATGGCAGGCAGATGTGAGTTATGAGTCTTAGATAATTCAGGATTATACCTTGATCTGAGTTCAGGCTTCTCTTGAGAGAGAGGGAACCTCGGTCCAGAGACTGTTTGTTCAGCAGAGTTCAAGAGCAGCTTCAGCGTCTCCTTCCGACTTTGAATGGCAGACCTTGATCAGGAGAGTTTCCAGCTCTCACCAAGAGCCGTAGGAATCCACATAGGAATCTTCAGGTTGGTTCATCGCTCACCAGGGCAGATTTGGCAGGTTAAGCTCATCCAGAGCTTCAGGTTAGAGACAGGTTTCCTGTGAGGCAAAACAGAGGAGAGTTAGAATCTGATCTCTCTCAAGAGACAACAAAGATTCTTCAGGTTCAAGGCTCAGGTTGCTAACCAAACTAAGGTCAACACTCTCGGCGCCGAAGCAAGGTCTGGCAGCTGGTTATAAAGGAGAGGTCTCCTGATGAGTAGATGCGCCTCAGGTGTGCTGGAAGACTCCAGCTCAGGGAGACCTATGGCGGACTCTGCTGGAGGAAGGTGGTACAGCTCCAGATCCCAACAGGTTGACTGATATGATTTTTAAAAGATATTCAAAATGCCAACAAATGTTCTGTCTGGTTCATCTCTATTTGTTTTTTCTAAATAGTGCCGGATTTGTAGATAATGAAAAAAATCTCTATTATCAAGACTATATTTTTGCTTAATGTCTTGAAAGGTTCTCAGACAGCCTTTATGATATAAATCATTGTATTTTATCCAGCCCTTTTCAATCCATTTTTTAAAAGTATTATCTGTTTTATTTGGGGTAAAATCTTTATCATATGCTATCCATCTGATTGGTAAACAAGACTCTTTATTTTCTTTTACTAATTTTGACCAGGTTTTGAGTGCTGTATCTGAACATGGATTGAGTTCTTTCAGTTCTTTATTAAGTCTGTATTTCCAATTGCTTCTTGCAGAGGGAAACCATTAATGTACATTCAATCTCCTTACATTTTGCTGTGTAGGAGGAGTCACACATCTCCACCAATGGATTTATTTGTGCTGCTTTGTAATAATTACTCATGTTTGGGAGGGAGAGGCCACCTTTATTTTTACTCAACTGTAGAGTTTTAAATCTAGTCCTTGACTGTTTTCCTTGCCAAACAAATCTTGAAATCAGTTTGTCAATTTCTTGGAACATAGATTTGGGTGGTTCAGCTGGTAATGTCTGAAAAAAATATAATAGTTTTGACAACATCATCATTTTGATAGCTTCTACTCTTTGCATGAGACCTGGATTAGGCAGTAGGCTCCATCTGGAAAATTCATTTTGTATTTTTGTCATTTAATGGGTCGTAATTTGCTGAGACAATGTTCTTTGGGTCTTTAGGAATGGTCACTCCCAAGTATATAATTGAATCCATGTCTCAGTTTATTTTGAAGTTTTCTTTGTCAATATTATCAGGTGAATATTTGAACGTCAAGATCTGGGATTTGTGAGAATTCAGTTTGTAACCTGATAGTTTCCCGTATTCGAACAAAATTTTATGTAATTCTGAGAGGGATTCCCACGGTCTTGCCAGGTAGATTAAAATATGATCCGCAAATACTGCTAATTCTTGTTCGTTATGGTTTATCTTTATGCCGTGTACTTTGGCGCTTTGCCTAATCCATTGTGCTAATGGTTCAATGAATATGGCAAATAGTAGTGGGGACATAGAACATCCTTTCTGCACCCCTGCTCGATTTTTATTTCTTCTGATAACCCCCCATTTATCCGAATCTTACCTGTAGTTTTGTTGTACAGTTCATGAATTACTTTTATAAGTTCATTGGAAAAGGCGAATTTGGACAAAACTCTGAATAAAAATTACCAGTCTACACTATGGAATGCTTTTTGTGCATCTAGACCCATAATTATTGCTTGTTTGTCAGTCTTCTTAATATGATTGATCACGTTTAGAGTTCTTCTGATATTGTCTCTGGTTCGTCTCTTCTTTATGAACACTCTCTGAGCTAAATTTATTATGTCTGGGAGGATATGCTCTAATCTTTTGGCTAATATGGATGTAAAGATTTTATAATCTTGGTTAAGGAGACTAATCCGGTGGTAATTTGAACAGTTTAGTTTGTCTTTAGCTTCTTTTGGGATTACTGTTATCATTGTTTCCCTCCAGGAGGGAGGAATTTGTCCCTCATTTAGAACCCAATTCTAAGTTCTTTTAAGTAGATCTTATACCAGTCAGCATTGAATCCATCTGGTCCTGGTTATTTGCTACGGTAAGTTTTAATTTATTTATTGCTTTTTCAATTTCTTGAGCTGTTATATTTTTGGTCAGAGCTTCATTTTGTTCACACGATACAGTAGGCAACAGCAATTCATTCAGTAGTGCATTGGTTTCGTCCATTCCTTCTTGTTCTTTTAGAGCATATACTGTAGATTTTGGTAGTATTTCTCAAAGCATTTTCTTATTTCTGTACCTTTATAGGTAACTTTTTTACTTATTGGTTCTCTGATTTTGTATATAGTTATTTCCTCCTTTGTTTTTTTTTAGTCTGTATGCTAGAAATTTTGATGACTTTGGGCCTATTTAGTTATCATCAAATCAAACATGTTTATAAAATGTCCACTCTGAACCTGGTGCGACGTATATATTGATGAAGGTAATTTCTTGTTCTTTGAGTCTGCCCACAACTATATTATATCTACCTTCCTTATCTTTATATTCCTGGATCATCTCGAATGCGACCCTCGGGGTTATCAGTGTTGCTACCCCACTTCTACGACCTGATTTATGTGATGAGCTAAATACCTGTTCAAAGCCCAATTTTTTAAGTTTGCTATGCTCTGTTTTTGAGAGATGAGTTTCATGTAGGAATACTACCTCTGCTTTTTCTTTTTTCATTTTTCCTAATATTTTCGACCTCTTTATTGGGTTAAGAACCCCTTTTACGTTATATGTTGTGATTCTTAGTGGTGATAATAAAGTCATAGATTGTATTTTGCTGGATATTCAGAACAAGTAAAATAAGTGACAACCCTAATCTACTCAAACAAAGAACAGCTGAGAACAAAGCTTTATCAGTCAAGCTAACACGTAACCATTTAACGACTTCCTTTCCAGTGGTCTTATTAATGACCTTGATGGTGACACAGTTTGTGAGCGAATTTGAGGGAAAACCAGCGCAACCCTGTGGTGGCGATGGGCCCTCTGATGGCGTTACCTGTTTATAGTATTCCATTTTCTAGGAGATGCGGTCCCCGACTCCACATATCAAAAGAAAAAAGTCGTAATAATAAAAACAAAAACAACAACAACAAGATATAGGCCGGGATTAGCTTGATCCATTCGCTCCTATGGTTGTACTTGTTCTCTTCTAAAGTCGTCCAGTGTCTTCTTAAATCCATCCCGTGTCCCATTTTGTGGATGATCCTTATAATTTTTTCCCGACTTGGTCCACATCGTGCTCTTGATCTTTTCAACCCATGTCATGGATGGCTGGATAACGGTGACTCGGAAGCCTCGGTTCGCCATATCTTTTGTTGCTTCAGCTGCAGAGTTGTAGACACGTGTGTTGTTCTCGTAGCATACTCTCAGCCTGGCCAGGAACAGGGTTTGGAATCTTATCTTCTTTTCTGTAAGGACCCGCTTCACTTCGAATGTACTCACGTCGCCGTTTTAACACATCTGTCATGGTTGGTTTAGGATATAAACCCACATGCAGAACACCACTGGAGACAGATTAAAAGTTCAAACAGAGTTTATTAAAGGTTTGTACAAATAATCGTGAACTGGATTCTGGAAACAGTCCGGGCAGGATTCTCAGGCGTCTGCAGAGACGGATAGTTTGATTAGCCAGATTTACTGATGAGTTGTTGAGTTTTCTGATTTTTCTGAAAATACCTTGACAGGATTCAGGCTTTCTTCTCTGAGAGAGGGAACCGGTTGGGTCCAGAGACTGTTGGTTCAGCAGAGTGCTCAGCAGCAGCAGCCGCTCTAGCTTCTGACTGTTAGTGTCTGACCTTGGTTTGAGTGATAAGCTCTTTCCCAGAGAGCAGCAGGTGGATTCCAGAGTGAGATCTTCAGGTTTGGCTCTCTAGGGCAGGCAGGCAGGTAACAGGCTAAGCTCATCCAGAGCTTCACATGAGAGACAGGTTTTCTAGGAGCAAGAAGACAGAGGCAGGTTAGAATTGGGTTTCTCTAAGAGGCAAAGGTTCTAGTAGTTATCAGAGGCTCAGGTTTGCTGACCAAACTTGGTCAACACTGCGGCGTTGAAGGAAGGTCTGGCAGCTGCTTAAGTAGGCAGGTCTCCTGATGGGCTGATGAGCGTCAGCTGTGCTGGAGGGCTCCAGCCCAGGAGATCCACAGCGCACTCTGCTGGAGAAGGTGGAGAATCTCCAGATCCCAACAACGTCTGGGACATAATTGTGATCCACTATGACTCTTTTCCCCGCCAGAGTAAAGCCTTTCTTTTGCCAGGCTCGTTTTAGAATTTTGTCTTTAACCTTAGATGTGGCAAATTTCACAATTATTGAGTGGGGGTGGGGGGTGGGGGGGGCATGTGGAGCTCTGGGTTCCAGAGAACAGTGAACTCTTTCAATGCTCAGGTCCAGTGATGTCGGTATCTCGGAGTAGATTCTCTATGAAGGCTTAAATAGACGGTGAGCTATCCTCAGGGCCCTTTGCGATGCCATGGAACCTTAAGTTTCGATCTCGATCTCCCCTCGAGCTCCACCAGTTTGGCCTCGAACTCATCTCGCATTTTACTTAGTGCCATAGCCGCCTCTTCGACCTGCTGAATCCTGTTCTCCGCTTCCAATATGTGTGTTTCTGCCTCGTCGTGCCTTTTGTTTGTGTTTTTAATCTCCTCTTTAACCTCTCGGAAGCCCTAGCTATTTTCTAGACGTGATTCTCTTAGCTCTTGGAGAATAATTTGTAGATTAACTGTCTCGTTAGCAAAATCATTAGCTGCTAATGATGCTTCCGAGTCCGAGAGGTTAGCCATACCTTCTTCGTTCGATTCTTCTTCACTTAACGTCGACTGTCGAGACATCAGAGAACTCTTCGGTTTGGACTTGGGCATTTCAACTCACTTTTAAGATTATTTTATATCCCATATTTGCACAAAACCTGTGATTTTTTTCAATATGTTGGGGAGCCACCCTGTTAGGCTGTCGCCATCTTGCCTGCTCACCCTTTCTTTTTTGAACATAAAGTTAAGAAGCAGCTCAGAAAAAAAACAAAAACTATGCAGCTTATTTTCCCACATGCCATCTTGCAGCCGCGATGTATCTACTTAAGCTAGAGACAGAAGGAAAAAACAGATCCAAACAAGAGACTAGCTGGGTTTTTCTTTCTTCATAAAGCAGAACCAGATGGAGGCAATGTAGTGTAGTTTTTAAGTGTATTTACAGGCGGCTCCATCTTGATCTTAACACAAGCTTGAGCAAAAATTCAATCTCGAAGACTCTTATCAGCTTCCCCTTAACCACCTTCAATATACCTTGTTCAGGTCCAGCTAATCCACTCAAGGTTGCACCTTCTCCGAACCAATCACCTTTAAAGATCATCTTCATTTAGCATCCGGCTTGGCTTCTCTCTCCTGCATGCAAGCAAACTTTCAATCACCTCTACCCCATCTTCTTCCTCACTCTCAGGCTCAATCCCTAACAAGCCCCTAAACGCTAACTCTAAGCACTAACTCTTCATCTGCACGTTACCGCAGAGGGTCTGCTATATAAAGAGGTGCCCCAAACCATGTAGTGTGTAGGGCAAGGGTATTGTTCAGCATTTAAATAGTGAGTCCACATCAGTGCAAGCTCCCTGGAATTTGGCAGCATGTGTAATGGCGATTAGTGGCAGACGAAAGACATGCATTCCAATGTATATTCTGCTAGTTTGCTGCATCTTCATTCAACTAACAGAAAATCACAAGTTAGGAAGCAGAAAAAAGACTTGACTAAACCTTTGTCTTGGGAAAAAAGTATTAAACTATTCATCCTAGTTAAATAAACGGCGATCGATGGATTTCACTCAGTCAGCACATTTATTCATATCTTTGCAAAGAGAGAACAGTTCATCATACAATCCTTATGGCACAGCATTCTGATCTGGACAGCGTTCATCCCCCTTACTTACAACAATGAAAAGCAGTCAGAGTCATAACAAATAACACACACTTTGGTTAAACAGTAATGTTATGAATAAACCTTTAGAAAGAATCTGATTTGTTATGGGAAGAAGCTATGTCTGGTCTACAAAAACCAGCCTGGAGAGACTTGTGTAGCCTTGAGAGAGAAACAGACTGAGTGAAAACTTTTATAGTGAGTAAATAGGATAAATTAATATATAATAGAAGAGAGATAAAAATTTTCCGACAACAGTCCACCCTTTCGATTATGAAAGGATATTATCCTTGTGTAATTGACATTATAAAAAAGGAACATTTATGAATATAAAAAAACTAAAAAACTAAAATTGTGAATAAATGTAAAGAAAGCTAAAAACTACAAAACTTAAATTGTGAATAAATGTAAAGAAAGCTAAAAACTACAAAACTTAAATTGTGAATAAATGTAAAGAAAGCTAAAAACTACAAAACTAAACAAACAAACAAAACAAAAAAAATAATAATTATAATAAAATAATCAAAATCCACAACTGCATTAAGTCAGTGGACAATGTTAAATTATTATAATAGATGCAAAGATCATGGAAAAGATTATGATAGCTAAAATATGTTGCCAATAAATAGAGCCCTGGAATCACAACACTTCCTAGTTGGCAAAATATTTACTGTTTTACACCATGATGATACTTTTATGGTAAAATATCTATTTGCTGAAAATTTTAATTTTAGTTCTTATCATTATCAGTTACCCTTTTTGTTTCCCTGGAAAGAGAAAAGTTCAAATCAGTCAAAACAATAGACTCCTTCATCTCTACAAAGTGTAAGTCAACTTATTAATCTGAGCTTCATTAAAAGTAAAAAAAAAAAGGATCAATCTCTATGCAAAATGTTAAAATCATAACAAAAAGATGACGAGTTCAGCTCTTCAGAATCAGGGTCAGTTAAAGCACACATCTGAAAAGTTGGAGGATTTAATCTAAGCGCTCCTCTTCCCCAATGGTAGCTGAGATGACCCGAATATTAGAGTTCATTCTCTAATCCAGAAATCTCTGCCAATACTGACCATCAGCCATCAGATGATCATCTAACACTTGGACTTTCTTTTTTTTTATTTAATTTATACTAAAAATGTTAATCTTTGATTAAAATACAACGCATTACAACACATTTCCCTTCTCATTCATGTTGTATAATTAAATAATCAAAAAGCCAAAGCTGATGTCAGACATCTTCAGGTGGGCGTCTTCATCTTTCTGTTAATGTTGGTCACTTACAGTGGGTCCTGGTTGGAAATGGACACTTCACTCACGCTCCCCGTGTTTCACGAATTGCGTGAAAAACATGTGAATACTATAGCCACTAGGTGGCAGTCTGAGTCCATTTCGGCGTCCCATGAGTCAGGATTAGATAGCTCAATGAGCAGACTGGGAGGGGCGTGACGTGTTGTGTGCTGATAGCGTAGAGGGTAGGGTGAATGGTCTGCAGTTCAAAAGGTTGAGGATTCGGTCCCAGCTGTAGCCGAGTTTATTATTGTTGCCTTAAATGTTTTTCTATTTTTTTAATCACTTGATGGCCTATGATATAAAAAATTGTACAATAACTTATTTAACTTATTTATATATTTTACGGATACTAGCCTATTATGCTGTTTGACACGTAACATTTATTTTATGGCATCTTTCTTTTATTTAGATCAGTTGATGTGCGCTCATCCTTTGCAAGGAATTACATTAGACCATATAGGCCATACACTAGCTTTTCTATCATGTCATCCCGTTCCAGTGTTCTGGGTAATAAAATCTGTTTATATTGTCTGAAAATATATCACACCAGCAAGCTTACATTAAGTTTGCACACGCAGAAATCCTGCAGTATTTAAACAATTCGAGCATGAAGTTAGAACTAATTTTCCTTCCGCCATATGCAAATGATCTGAATGTTAGCGTCCCACATATAGTTCGGACTAATAAGCGCATGGCGATTACTACGGTAGTGATGAGTCCGGCATGTAAACAAAGATGGCTGTGCCCGGTAAGCAGCGGCGTGGATCGGATGATAAAGATGAAAATCCTGCTTGCTGCATGCACATAGTAGATAATTGTATCGAAAATATCTGTGTTATAACTAGGGCTAGATGGTACACCTCAGAAATTGTCATGGTCATGCTCTGCAGGCAATGATATCTGCACCGTCACCAGGTGGCCATGGTGGGAACATCCATGAAAAACAGCTTTCTATCAATTGGATGACCAATGATCCTGGTCCTAAAGAGGTGCTGAAACTTATAAGCTGTAAATGCAAAACAGGACAATATGATACTAAATGATGTTCATGTAAATCTTCTAACCTTAAATGTACAGAGTTGTGTGGGTGCAAGAACTGTCAAAATGTTACCGGAGAAGAGGAAATTCTCTCTAGTGATGATAGCGATGATGATGATTGTACAATCTAGTCTGAAGATAATGAAACATTTGACACCGAGCAATAGACATTGTAACCATCATTGACATTCATAATGATGCCTTATTAGACATTGTAGAATTTGTAAATATTTTCTTAACATTAATATTTAGTGCAGTGAGCATGGTGAGGCTTGTGAAAACCACTTTTCTCAGTATACAATGTCGGAGAATGAGCAAGGCAGTTATTGTTGGATCTTCTGTATTGATAAACCTGCTTGTAATTTTGTATTATAATGCTGTACATAATTAGGATAATAAATATAGAGTATATGTAACATATTTGTTTTTAATTTAGTTCATAATCTAAACCTGACATGTTATCAATAAGAAAAATTAGATCCCGCTGTTTACTTGTTTAAATAGCACTGTGTTGGAAATAATGCTGCTTTAGATTTTTAAATAAAGATTTCTTAACAACAATTGCTCATATCCTCCTAATCTTTCATATTGGACATATGTGGGAATGTTTGTATCGATTGTGAAAATTGAAGTGTTTAGCTTTATTGAGATAATTGAAGTTAAAGACGCTATTATTGGAGGCCAAACATTTCGGGAATTTTCTAAATAAGTTTGAACCACTGCTCCAGTCCGGCCGACATTTTAGGGATTGAATATTTGTAGGACCCTCCACAGGTCTACCAGGTTTGAAGTGTATGGCTTTATTACTTTTAGAGATAATTGGAGTCAAAGATGCTATTAGAGGCCAGAAATGTCCATTTTTTCATGTATTACCAAACTTCAACTGACAATTACTCACTAACTGCAGGATGCCCGCTTGTGGAACATTTTTTCAAAGAAGATGAACTATTTTACTTCATAAAAACAATAATAAAAAGTATTACCCAAGATGCTGGAACGGAACTCACTTTCTAGCCACTTTCTGAGAGCTAGCCTATGGCCTAATAGGGATTATCATTCTACAGCCTCAATATCTTACTCTGATAATAATAGGCGTATTGTTATACTATTTTTGTTATTTTTTTATTATTATTATCATTATTATTATCTAGCTGGTAAAATTTTCAGTTTGATCTGGAAAAGGAAGCTATGATGCCTGATACAACAAGCATGAAAGGCCCAACCCCCAAGCTTTTTGGGCACATTATGCAAGAATGCTGTTTGCTACCCCGATGAATAGTGGCGTTTCTAAGCTGTTGTCAGAGATGGCTGTGATCGACCCATAAATCAGTGAGCTAATCCGGAGTATTCCCATTTTAAATACAGAAAACCCTCGTTTATTGTGAGGTTACGTTCCAAAAAGAACCAGCGATAGGTGAAATCCGTGAAATAGAAACGAACCTTTATTTTTTTTACAGTTATCATACAATGAATAATTACACTATAGATCATTGTAGTGCCTCCCAAACATAGATAACCTCATCTAGTTCACACTACAACTCTTACTTTGGGGAATATGTGCTAAACTCTATTTTTTCAGATTTTTTCATTGTTATTATATAAGCAGGCCAGGTGTGCAATCTCTGCAACAGGAACCAAAGCACTGAGCGTTGTGGTGCACTGCACAAAGTATACCTGTCACAAATGCAGGAAGGACTCATCCTTGGGTTTGTAAAAACTGGTAAATGGGACAATTGGCAGCTTCAGCCAATAGCCAAGAGAGCTTTTCCTTGGGTCAAATAAATGTTTTTCCAGTACTAAATTCATACTGTTTGTCATTTTCTAAGCTGAAATGTTGAATGACGTGAAAAGTGCGAGAAGATAAAAAATACAATTATTTTAAAAGTTGTTCTTTCTTTCACATAGTAAGCTTTGCAACAATACAAATGAGTCTGTTGGTGAATGGACAATATAAATAGGCTCTTGCCTTGCCTTGTTGAAAAAGCATTGTGGCTATGACCCTTGTTCTCAGCTCAGGAACTAGGGACCCGGTAGCGATATGTGGTTAAATTCAATAGGTTTGCCTTAATAAAAGATTTTCGGATATGACTTATCAAGTTATTCCTGCAAAAGTTGTCTGAATTTGCAGGGGCAGGTAATGAAAAGTGCTTGGAGCAGGCTTTTGTTCTGATGCCAGTTTGTTCCAGTCTTATCAGGCCCGCCCACACGGCCCGAACTCCTGGCCTAAACGGCACAAATTTTCAACTAAACCAGCTACCTCTCATCCATCTGAATAAGCCGGCAAGCCAGGGGTCCTGTAAACAATCTTTTTTTATTAAGCCTTCAGTGAGGGATGATTTTTGAAACGCCGTTTTCGGTTTTCCATCTTTTATGTCATGATCTCGGCTGGCGCTGATGGTTTTGGTTTTTTCTTTGCTCCTTGCTTTCCTGTCTAGTTGGTTCTGCGGCTGATTATTGCCGATCATTTCCACATGGTTCCTCTTCTATTTAAGTTGTGTGTTTGTCTCCCTCCCATCAGCGCCAGGTTATTCTTGTGTTTTTGAGATATGTTCCCTAGCAATCTGTGTAGTCTGCCTGGCTCTGATATTGATAGGTTTCTCTGCCCTGAGGAGTTTGAGTTTTTGCCGCACCCTACGTTCTGCTCTGTTTTGTCCTGTCTGATCCTGGATTCTACCGGCTTCTGAACCTGGAACTGTCGCCTGACTTGCCTTGGGATTTCCCCTCTGGACTGCTGTTGCTGCTTTCGGCGTCACTGCTCTCAAGACTCTCCCTAGGGGAACTCTGGGGCGCGTCCTCCGCCATACAACTGCGGTCAAAAGCTCCATAAACGTGACTGAACTTTGAATCAGGTCCAGTGACTTTACTCCAAGTGGTGTTAAGCTCCATATCCAGTCACTGATCTGTATTCTTCCCGTTTCTGCAGAGATCCGCCCTGCAGCAGTAATTTGTGCGAGCAGGCCCGCGCACTTTGTTTTTGTTAAAATAAACGCTTTTTGAACTTTCCCACTGCCTGTCCTCTTCCTCGAATTCTGGGTCCTACATTCTGAGATCATGACACTTTAAGCTCTAACCGCATCTAAACAGCATGCTGATGCAGTATCCCTGCAACAACAATGGCGTTACTGTGTTGCAGATAGTTTGCTGCTCATGCTAATCACCCTGCTGTCGGACTTACAACAGAATCTTCTTCTTTACTGGAATATCTCCAGGAAGAGCAGAGCAATATCGGACGACATAGTTCGGCACCTGAATTTGACTGAACCCGCGAAATGGACCCGCGGGGAACAACCATGTATAAATATTGAAAATTGCGCATGCCCAACATTTACATTCGCCTATTTTTGCTTTGGCACCACAGGCACCACTTACAGGCCTGGCGTACATTTTGCAGCGTTTTCATGCATTCCTGTGGTACGATCACATTTATTTTTCGTCTCCGTCTTTTCACGACAAGCGATTCTGGAGAAAATATTGGCGTTTAGTGTTTGTTTTTGACTTTGTGTGGGGCTTGGGGCCCCAGTTTACCTGTAGAAGGGCTGGTCACATCACAAGTGTGTACAACAAGGACAGTTAGCAAGGTAGAGTGGAAACACAAACTTAAGGGTGGGAGGCTTGCAGGAAAACTGGAATTCTCTGGGACATCTAATGTTAATCTCTTGATGGCCTATGATATCAAAAATTGTACAATAACTTATTTAACTTATTTATATATTTTCACAGATACTAGCCTATTATGCTGTTTGACACGTAACATTTATTTTTATGGCGTCTTTCTTTTATTTAGATCAGCTGATGTGCGCTCCACCTTTCCAAGGAATTACATTAGACCAGAGGGGCACATTATGCAAGAATGCTGCTTGCTGCCCCGATGAATAGTGGCGTTTCTAAGCTGTTGTCAGAGATGGACGTTTTCCCTGATCTGCTCTGGATTTGGGCCAGATGTGCCTCTAATCTTCTGATACTGCACCAGAATTGTACCGGATAAGGAATCTTTGGCTACTTTTACACTGCAGGCCTCATTTTATTAAACCCTCTAAATGTTTAATATTGATAACAGAAGAAATAACTTTCAAAAACTATGAGTGTTTTTAAAATCTAGTGATTTTTAGAAAGAAAATAAAAAGAATAAAAACAGTTAAGCATTTTAAAAGCATCTTTAAAAAAAGGAACATAACAGCATTTTTTAAATAAATGATTTTATTATGATGCACGAACATATCATTTAACCATATTTATTCCATTTATTTTTTATTTATTTTATTTAACCATTTTTATTTAAATAACTGACAATATGAAATGTATAAATGTATTATAATAATCATTAAACTGATTGTTTATTTTTGAAAGCTGTGTTCACACAACAAACTCTTCTCTAAACATCATAACTCACACAAGATCAAGATTATTAAGATGAGGATTATGATTTTTGCCGTTCTTTGCGACCACCTCCACGGTCACAAGCTACACTGCATGAAAAGTGGGATTTTTAGGTCCAATATCGCGGCACTGTAGATTGTCGTGGAACTTCAGGTTACTTTGGCAGTTTACTGACAATTTGCAGGCTTGCGCCGAAAACTCCCGTAAATTATCCAGAAAATTGGCGTGGACTTTCTTAGGCAGTGTTCCCCCATGCCTCCCCCATTGAATTCTAGGGGAGGCTTTAACGTATAAATGAACATGCTGTGAGCTATAAATGCAAATCAGGGAGGGTTGCAGGGGGTTTTACTCCAAGTGACATTTTTCTAAAAGGTAAAAAAATCTCTGATACAAAGAGATCGAGGCTCAGTATAGCCTCTTACATTTTAGCTTGAATTGATTTATTTAATTAAAGTATAGAGACCAAAACAGATCTTTAGCTGACAGAGCAATACATTTAGAGCAGTAATTATTTTTAAAAAAAATTGCATTTAAGATAAAAAATAAAATATTTGTCTGTCAATATGCTCAATTCACAATTACTTAAGTGGAAAAGTTTCAAGAAATGAGTCTGAGATGATTCACTTTATAACATGGCGCATTATCCTGTTGGAATAGCCATCAGAAGATTCAAAACACACTGTGGTCAAAAGGTCCGGCCAGGTCAAGATCCACAATTGCAATGCGCACCTCTCCAGGAAAAGAACATCGACAAATTCGGTTAAGTCAAATTAAAATATAAGCTGGCAACAAATTTGGTGACTAGAAATTATAGCACAATTCTTATGTATTAAAAAAAACTAACACCGTTTATGTAAATGATTGGATCCAAACTATTGGTTATTCACCAGCGAGGAAGCAGATTTCTCATCTCCATCAAAATATTTATTTTATACCGAGAGGACTTAAACTTTAATCAAATCCATTCAAAAGAAACTTCTTATTACAGGAATGAAAAGAGATGCTGAGTTTGGAAGTAGAGAACAAGTTCATTCAAAAAAAGCAGTTTTGAATTATCCTTATCCCCGTTACAAAAATATATATATATATTTGGGTTCATACAGGAATGAGTGACTCTAATTTACAGTTTTTTACAGTCGCTAGGACCCATTTTTCAATACTTAAGTCACTTTTTCAAAACTCTTCACACAGTTCTCCAAACCAACTTTCAGCTTGGCACAGCAGTTCATTTCACATTCAAAATGCACTAAAACTACCAAATCACTTTATACATATCTCAAATCAACACATTCTTCCATAACACTAGCAAAGGTTGACAGCCAACAAACACACTTTGTCACCCACAAAACAATGACCTAAAAAACACTAACAACATGTAGCATTATACAATCTCGGTTAATAATTCACTGCAATAGAGGTTACTGGAATGAATCAGACATGATGCAGAATGCTTCAATATATTTTATGTCTTTTATTTGTTTTTAGGAGTAATTCCAAAATACAAGAATTTGTATTCACATCATCCACTGATACAGATACAATAGTAATGCTAATCTACTCGGTCTTCTCCATTTGGCCACAGGTTCTCATCCACATCACATCTTATGTCATCTAGGGCAATACACCTAGGAAAGAATCTTCTGGCATGCCTGATCCATCCCTGACAATCTTCTGCTGATATGTCCAGGCATCCAGCATTCATTGTGTCCAGGAGGGACATTTGATTATGTGGATGGTGGTCATAAACCTTCCACCTCCATGAGGAAAAGAATTCCTCTATGGGGTTGAGGAATGGAGAGTAAGGTGGGAGGAAAAGTGACACCATTCTGGGATGGGCTGCAAACCACTCGGTGACTGCACGAGAGTGGTGAAATGCCACATTGTCCCATACAATTATAAATGTTGGTGGATTTCTTCTCTCTGCATCCCTTTCCTCACCTAGCACAACCCTTCCATAGAGATCATGCAGGAACGCAAGGAGACGTTCAGTGTTGTATGGCCCAATTAGTGGTTTGTGTAACAGCAGTCCATCAGTGGATATTGCTGCGCACATTGTGATGTTGGCACCCCTCTGGCCCGGGACATCCACTGTGGCTCTCTTCCCAATCACATTCCTTCCTCGTCGCCGTGTTTTGGCCAGGTTGAAACCTGCCTCATCCACAAAGATGAAAATGTGGGGCGTTTGCCTGCCTTCAATCTCCATGACTCTCTATAATAAATCCACAAGGCAACATAAGCTGTTACAGTAGTAAACATTACCTAAAAAAAATTTCTTTGTGTGTGTTTTGTTCAAAAACAGTTCTGTATTTTATTGTGATCTTACCTGGACATATTGGTTCCTGAGTTGCTTGACATGTTCAGAGTTCCTCTCAAAAGGCACAGTGTACAACTGTTTCATCCTTACCTGATGTTTTTCAGGACTCTAGAAATAGTTGTGATGCTTACACTGTGAATATTTGCAAAAGTAATGTTGTCTGCCAAAACTGTGTCTCAAATCTCAGTGAGTTTTATGCCATTGTTTCTGATGACCATATCAACAATGGCAGTTTCCTGCACATCAGTGAGCATCCTTCCTCTCCCACCTGTGTGAGGTAACCGTTGAGTCCTAAGCAGAAATGCTGAAGCAATTACACACAAGTCTATTTACTTCTGTAATGTGCAACTCAGTCAAATGCCCTTGCAGAATACAAGTTACCTGTTGGTTTGCCGGAAAACTCTAACAATAGATGCCACTGTTGAGCGTTGCAGATTTGGCTGCACTCTCTGACCAGCCTCTCTCATTGAGAGACCATGATTTACTACATGATCAATTACAGTAGCTCTGATCTCATCTGAAACTACAGCTCTTGGTCTTCCTCTTATTCTTCTTCCACCACGCATACGTATTCCTCGCCCCCTCCCAGCCCCTCTTCTTCCTCTTTCAGCCACTTCTCTGTTTCTGGCTGGGTCCATGTTTACATCACAATACAAAACTATTCAGCAGTTGTCTCCTTTTGTAATGAAATTGGAAAGAGTAACACCTGTGTAGATGTTCATCTACAATGAGAATCAGCTGTGGTTGGTCCAATTGTCCACTTATTTTTATAGCATTTAATTTTAAGATGTAAAATATATTTCATTAAAATATTCCTGTAGAAATGTAGCAAATTGCTGTCTTATTCAGTTTTGTATTATGTTATTGTTTTGAACATAAGTTTAACAGTTTTGAAAACAGTATGTAAGCATGTGCAAATTGTCCTGTAGGTACACAGAGTTTTGGCGGTTGTTGTGTCGAAGTGAGAAAAGAATTAATGTAATTTGAAAGATGTAGTCATTGAATGCATTTTGTGCCAAAGCAATGATAAATGATCCACTGTTTAGCCCACATATACTTCAGTTGTGCTCACTGTGTGAAGAGTTTTGAAAAAGTGACCTAAGTATTGAGAAATGTGTCCTAGCGACTGTAAAAAACTTTAATGCTATTTTAATGCTATTAGAAACGATTTTAATGCCATCAACAAGAACCATGTACAAAGGTTATTAGTGTACATGAAATATGAAGGAGCTGTAAGCACAGTTCCATGACTCCTGTATGTATGTATAAACACACACACACACACACATTATTATGTATCGCGAAACACATACATATATATACGTATATATATATCCTCTAGCTTTTTCTCCACCTGGAGCCGCATATATAATATATCTGGATCTAAAATTGTTTCTTTTATAAGCATTTTTTATTAAAGAATTATAAATACTTCGATAAACATATTTAAATAATTTTAGTGCCAATTAAGGCCTTGATTTAAAAAAAAAAAAAATGAATGAATTTTAATTATTTTTACTGAAACCCTGGTTCATCTCGCGCATGCTCTCTACAGCGGAGGATGTATGCAATATGCTTTTCAAATAAAAAACAAAAATCCTACTTTAAATATCAAAATGTACGGTACAGAAATGCTGGAGGCAGGATGATAATAGTGAGACGAACTAACTGCAATTAAGTGAAGTTTTCAGGTGGACTTTTCTCACTTTAAAACATATTAAAACTACTTTTATTCCCACTGATCACAGCAAATATAGCTGCAAGATTTTAGATTATTTAGATGAAAAACACCTGCCAGTCGCCGCGTGAACCCTGCCCAGATGCTGCTGTTTTAAATTAAGTTTTCGGGTAAGAAAAAATAGAGGCAGGAGCAAAACTGAGTATGTTTGTGCTTTATTCAAGTATTTATTACAAAGTATTTATCGAACCCATAAAAGTCATCATCCTCTGTTTCTGAATTAAGCAACCTAGCAGCTAAATCAGACATGTAATTTCCCCTTTGCTTCACTGTCCAGGTCGCTTTCTGTGCGGTGACTCCTCAGAAATAATACTTTTCGCGAAAGCTTGAACAACAGTGCCAGCAGACCGCGTTAGTCCAAGCATCAACAATTCCATCCATAATGCCCGGCGCTGCATTCCACTTTTAAGGTGACCACTGTGGTCTCCGTCTGTAAATCCATCGGCTCTCCCAAAAGCTCGCGAAAGCAGCAACCTTACTTTGAAGCTGGCGGTTCACACCGATGTCGGCGGTGGAAGTTTCCTTTTTTGTCAGACCCCCGGGATAACAGCAAGCACATTGTTTATTTGTTTCACCATGTTTTCACATGCGGCTGTGAGATGGAGCGCGCGTAATGGAGTCACAGATTAACAGCGATGGTGATCGCGTGGAAAAAAAACACCTGGTAACCCATACACCTGCCTCAGCCACGCTTTCATCCATCTCCTCATCCATCCAGCCCTTTCATTTGCCTTAATATCATGTCATCAGAGCGCTGTGTCTCTCTCGCTGTCAGCTCCCAGATCAGCTTCTCTGATTGGTTGATCCGGCGCGTTCCAGCAGCAAACTTAAATTTTTCCATCTCGCTCGAGCTGCAGCAGCGCGTTGGCGGCGATGCTTCGGCGCTGGCTCAGCCCTTGCCTTTACTCAAAAGCGGCGCTTCTGCGGGGACCTTTTGCTAGCGTCTATAAGCTGCGTCAACGTGCATGTAAACTTCCGCTCTTCTGCTGCACCTGCAGGTCGGTTCACACCGATGTTGAGCAGTTGAATAACAGCAAGCACAATGTTAATTTGGTTTCACCATGTTTTTCACATCAGATGTGAGATGGGCATGCACGGAGTCACAGAATAACAGCAATAGTGATGAGTGGAAAAAAACCACCTGGTCTCCTTACATTCAGCCACTCTTTCATCATCTCCTCAATGAGGTGGTCTCAAAAGTCGCAGTTACAACACACATAGGGCGCACCGCACATTTTGAGGGGAAAAAAAGATGTTTATGTGCGCCTTATAGTCGTGAAAATACGGTAGCTTGACTTTTGATCCTCAAAGCTGTCAACGGCACTTATATTTTACCAAACTAAAGAAAATATATTTTCTTACATACCTTTTTGAACAACTTTGGCTTACCTTAATGAGGAATCAACTTTGGATATGATTTTAATTTCAAAATCACCAGCCGCAGTACTGTCTCCGTCGCCTTTCTGTGGTTGCACCTCAGTCCGTATCCCCGGCTCCAAACCTTCTGTAAACTGACTGTGATTCACACTCTCTGATTTGGGGGCTGGCAGTAAAACAGATGTGACTGTTATGTGGATCTGCCAGTCTGAAAACGGATCTGGTGCTGTGTCGCCTGCTATCTGGGGAATCTTTGGCTACTTTTACACTGCAGGCCTCATTTTTATTAAACCCTCTAAATGTTTAATATTAATAACGGAAGAAATACCTTTCAAAAACTATGAAAAAGGAACATAACAGCATTTTTTAAATAAATGATTTATTATGAGAACATATCATTAAACCATATATTTGGGGGGTAATTAATTGAATGCTTATTTATTTTTTGAACATGTATTTATTTATGTATGTATTTAGATTAGATTAGATTAGATGATTAGATGAGCTTTATTGAACTCACAGCGGAGAAATTCACTCATCACATATTGGCATAGAAGTTACAGAAGGTGCAAACAGGGAGGAAAAAGGTGCATTAAGAATAAACAATAAGCTGTCAACGGTACTTATATATATAAGTTGAAAGCATCAGAAATCATTTATAACTTTATGTCAGGTGCTATTTCAGTCCTAATTTTGAAAGTTAGGATGTTTTTTGTTTTTTATCATCCTACATTTAAATCCATTAAGCAGGTTTTTTGGTTTCCATTCTCTTTCAAACTTAATAGTTTTAAATGTGTCAAAAATGAATAAAAATAAATTAATTAAAAATTATTATTAATATTATTTCACTCTCTCAGGAAAATATGCCACTTTAATTCAAATCCTCAGGAATTAATTATTTATTTTTCACAAATCTGCCATTTTAGTTAATAAACTCATAGCCTTTATGTATTTTAGTTGCATTTTCCAAACTACATCCCATATATTTGGTAAAACTGTAAGGTTTATTTATTTTAAACACTGAAGGGATGAGAATCGCTGATTTCATTGTTCATATGTTTTAATGATATAAATGTGTATTAATATTTTTGGAGGAAAGGAAAATCTATTTCTCTTAGTTTTTCATTTAGTGAAATCTAATTCAGATTAAAATCACACATAACTTTAGATTTTATCCTATTGGATTATATTATTAATTATTTTCCTCTATAAGGTGCTATTTTGTTTACATTTTCATAAGTCAGAGCAACCATCACCTTTTCTCTGTCTTAGTCAGAACCTCAGACATTCATGGCACAGGGACAAAGCAACATCCCACCAAATCCTGCAGAGATGAAGCTAATCTCTCCGAGTAGCTGCTGTGGAAATAGAGAATTTGGTTTGACTAAAACCTGTGCACATTTTACTACTACTGTGTCAGACCATGTTTGGACCCTTTTCTCTCTCTGGATTTGCCTCAGTTTTCATCTCCAGGTCCGTCCATAACATTATGGAACATGGTGACAGCAGGAAATGAACAAAACGAGAACCGTCCTGTTTTTAAACAACCACAGGCCTGATAATAAACGTTTTGTTTTCCAGTCCTGAAGCCGAAATAGGAAAAGGTAGTTGCTGCTGAGTTTTTTCTTTTAAAAAGATCATTTTTGGTTTAGATATTTAAGGTTTGTTCTAATTTGACCAGAAATGATTATACTGACTCTGAAACAATCATCTTTTAGTGAAAGCCAACCAGGCTATACATTATCACCCTCATTAGACATTTTCCCATAGATTAAGTCGTGTCAAGAAAGTCAGTCTGTCTGTTTGATGCTTGAAGCAGGCTGCCTTTCTCCGGTGGGCTGATGGGAGGGGGGGCAACTCCTCCAGGTCTGAATTCCACAAGGAGTGGCTCCGTTCAGGGAGTCTTTGTTTAAAGGGCAGGGAGTAAAAATAACAATGGTTAGTTTAAGGAAGAGTTTCAATGTTTCAAATAAATAAAAATAAAATAATAATAATAATGTTGTTCATCTTTACCATATAAAAGAAGCCTTTTCAGGAAAGAAAGTCTCGTCAGTCGCCCCGCTTCATCCTTCAGTCACTTTAAGTACGTTTCCTTCTCGTCACATACATTGCTCGTCACCATCTTTGCTTTTCTCATCAACATACGTTTGCCTTTCTCAACATGCTTTTCCTTTTTACAATTTACTTTTGTTTTGTTTTTGTAATTTATTTATAGGTTAATTCCTCCATTTTACAGGGTTTTTTCAGTTTAAACTTTTAATTTCACCTGCCCTACTTTCTTTTTGTAATAATTTAATAGTTCTTTTTTAGCAATTAGTTATTATTTTCCTCTATAAAATTTAGAGTTTTGTTTCTTTAAAAGATCCATTGAAATTAAAATTCATTATTATTACTTAGTATAGTGTATGTTTAATATGTAATACAGTGTAAATATGTTTAGTATCAGGTTTAAACACTGCCTTTTTGAAGTCGTATTTTAACCCATTTCATTTTGAAGCTGAGAGTTTCTTTGAACTCCCCTCTCATCCATCCATCATTTTCAATGTTATTTTTTTTGCTTTTTTTTATGTTTTCAGTGAATCTTCTTACCTTACCTTCTTTTTAGCCTCTAACTTCTCATCATATTGGTTTATCTTATCTTCAACATTTTTCTATTGCAACATTAAATAAAAAATTTCTTCTTGGGCAGTTGACAATTCCTTGGAACCTTGCCTTTGTTCTACTGCCCTAGAACTGCAAAATCTGTCCCATTATCTACAGGTAATTTACCGGTTTCCAATATGCACACCAATCCTCTGGTGGCGACCTGGATAACTGGGGGGGATCCCACTCCTGGATTACCGGCGATCAGTAAAATTAAGTACCTTCTGGTGGCACCTACAACCTTCCTCTCAGTGCTTAGAAAGAGCCGCACGTTCCTATGCGAGGTCTTTTGGTTCACAGGTGGAAAAAAACCTGAATTGCCTTTCTGCTCCCCGAAAGAAAAATGATCTGTTATTTTGTATGTATATTTTTAGTATTATACTAATTTTAGTGCATTAAAATGATTAACCTATTATCCTTTAATTTAGCAATTTTTTTGTTAGATTAGATTTATTTATTTGATTATTTTTAATGGAGAAGAAGAGAACTTTGTTTGAGCTAATTTTCCAGTATTTGATTTCTAGTAATCTTTAAATCTGTTAACAACCTGTTTTGTAATTTAGTTTTGGAAATTTAATTTAAACTGTGCCGACAAAAGATTCATCTCACCGTCTCAAAAAATGGTTCGTTGTGATCCTCCTGCTGACCTCCAGGGACCTCGATGTCAGAAGTCCTCACTCCCTTAACCTTCTAACGGGGTATTGAGGCTGGAAGACTGCTTCCTCCAGGTGGTACCTGACACTTCTGACAATCGCTGTCCTCAGAAAAAATCAGTCAAGGAGAATCCTGCATTGACAACGGCAAATTGTCATGGGAAAAGTATTCAACTATTCATCCTAGTTAAATAAACGGCGATCGATGGATTTCACTCAGTCGGCACATTTATTCATATCTTTGCAAAGAGAGAACAGTTCATCATACAGCCCTTATGGCACAGCATTCTGCTCTGTTCTTATCTGGGCAGCGTTCGTTCCCTCCTTACTTACAACAATGGAAAGCAGTCAGAGTCAAAACAAATTACAGACAATTTGGTTAAACAGTCACATGTTATATGAATAAACCTTGAGAAAAAAGAATCTGGTTTGTTATGGGAAGAAGCTATGTCTGGTCTACAAACACCATCCTTCAGAGAATGGTGTGGCCTTCAAGGTGAAACACACTGAGTGAAAACTTTTATAGTGAGTAAATAGGATAAATTAATATATAATAGAAGAGAGATAAAAAATTTTCTGACAACAACCTTAAATTGAAGTTCCTCTTTGAAATAGTTTTATTTGCCTAGATAGATTTATTTTAAGAAAATGGCAAAAGTTTGATATCATGTAAAGTTATAAACCTGTGCCACAGAGCTACAGCCACGCACCTGTGGCGACACTGCATTGTCATAGGAAAGACTGCTTTCCTTTCCCGTTGGAGGGAAAACGCCGCCCATTCATATTTATACTCCCACTTTCCCCATCTGTGAGTGTGTTTTCTCTGTGAGTGACACTTGATAGTTAAGAGTTAGTGTCTAGAAAGAGGTTTGGGATTCTACCACCAGTATCATGGTCCCTTGTTACTAGTCTTTCCTCCTCTCTGCTTCTTTCACCACCTATCATCTCTCCTACTATCTTTTTGATCCTAAAAAATCTTCCATTCTTTCTAATTTTTTTCAATTGACGGTTTTGCTTCTCTTTTATTAACTAATATGAACGGTAAAGTAGTTGAGACGATGATTGCAACTTTTTTAATTACGTAGAACAAGAGGTGGAAAGTAAGTAAGATCATACAATATCCCATTCGCAAATTACTGCACTGCCTCTTTGTTTGTCACAGAACCAAATTCCGAATTCTGATTTTGAACAATAAAGAACTAAACCGACTCACACTAAAACACATTTCCGAATTGCTGTTCTGTTCGATACCTTGTACAGTCTTCAGTTATTCAGAGACCTAATGGCTTAGTGCTCCTGGAACCAGAACATGATGAGGTGATAGCAAAATTAATACGTTTCTTAGATTGAGAAAACACTCTTTTAAAACCTGAGAAATGCATATAATTTTTCCTCCACAATATTTTGGGTGCTTTTCTTCTTTCTTTTTGTCTTTCTTTTAATGTATTTTATAGTTCTATGGATTGGCTTGCATACAAATAGTGCTGTATGGATAGACTTACTTTCTCTTATTCTCTATATATAAAGAGCTTTGCTTATTTAAACAACCTGCATGTGAAGGCTAAGTCATGGAAAACCAAAACCTTTGTTTTAAAGTGAATCTATATAATATTTTTGTCACCAACTTCGATTTCGATTGCGAAAATTTTATAAATCCATTGGAAAACATAATAATGACCTAATGGATCTAATACATGTTTAATTTGCCAAGCAATTGTTATGAGACTAATCTTTGTATACAAAATATGAGTAAAATATTGTAGTTTTTTTTTTTTTTTTGCAGAAGCATAATATTATTCTGAATGTTCAAGACTGGTTCAAAATAACCACAGCCTTAGTGTCTAGCCTAGCATAAACTCAAACCTGTGGTCACGGTCGCTCATTACCAGCAATATATATATAATTTACCAATATAACTATTGTTAAAAAAATGTCTTATATCCTTATTATCATGGGAGCTCAGCTTCTGTGATATAGTGCCTTGTGGGATGTATTAAGATGGTGGGGCTAATTTGGTGGGGATTGTTGTAATACTTTGTTAAAAATTAACAGTTATCTGTTGTTAAAACTAACTGATCTCTCTTGTGTTAACCTCAGAATGTGCAATGGACCGTAATGATCTCAGGACAGTAGAAATGATGGCGCTTGGTCGACCATTCACCCTGGGGATGCTCTATGACTGCTTTACTGACTCGATAGTTCCAGGTAAGAATTCTCATGAATTAAAGGGGCACAATAACCTATGCCGGATTAAAAAACATTTGATTCAAAGATTTTATTTTTATTGAGTCATATGTTAGGACCATGAGGTGAACAAAATTAAATTACTTGGTCCTTATTCTAATTTAACTTATCTCTATAACCTCTAAGCTGCTCTTTCATTAACTAAGCTTGTAGTTTCCCTACCTCTCTCTGAGCTCTTTCATTTACTTTCTCTGCGAGTAAGATGATGAACCAGAGTAGCTATCCATTAATCTAAAGGCGAAACTACTAATTTCTCAATTTCTTCTTTCACCGAAGCAGGCTGATACTCAATCATAGCCTGTTTAATAGTCTCCTCAAGTTGGCACCAATGGTTTTTTTTCTGTTTGGATTTTTTTAAATTTAATACACTCAATTCATTCTTTGATACTAAAAACAATTATTTAACACTTCCATCCCAAAATTCTAACATTAATGTTTCACTACACAAATCAGCAATACTCAAAGATAGACCATTGAACCATTCATCATAAATTCACAGATTTGACAGGTCCTTAGCAAAGGAAACAAGACCACATAAGGAGCGCATAATTTACCTAATTTGGCCAGGATTTTTTCGAGGCAAGCTCTTTAACAGAAAGTAAGTGTTTACATTTATATAAAACAGTTACATAAAGCCCTGAGACCTTCACTTCAGGGTCAACTGTTTCTTTTATTATCTTTCAGGTTGTTTTATTATTCTGGCATCTTTTTTTTTTTTTTACTTGTCTGTTTCTTCTATCAATACCAGTGTGGTTATCATTGGAATTTGTTGCTGGGCTGACATTCTCAACCTCTTTTCTACTTCCTCATATGGAGGTGTTAAAGGAGCTGATGGATTGGGGGGGTCTTCTTAAACGTTATTGTTTTTTCCAGATCTGCAGACACCAGTGCATCTGTGTGACAGAGTGGTTGAAAAGCTTTCTACCTTTTTATTAACTGGTGAACATGGATGGCTGGTTCCTCTGGTTGTGAAATAACATTTTCAAAGAAGTTATAAAAATGCAACCACGTCTTTTTAAAGCAGCCTTCCAGCTTTTTGTTCTTTATTTGCATTTATTTTTATTTACTCAGCCTGCAAGATTGCTCCATCACTAGCTAAGCTGTTGTTGACCTTTGTTTCATTATATCTATAAACACTCCCCTGACCTTTAGAGGAAGATTGACCTGGGAAGTCTCCAAAAACACCTTCATTTTGCATATGTTTTATCCATGTTATAAAGATCTTGACTTGGGATTCCTCAGTGCTTGCTACATTATTTATTTCAATCTTCAATCTGCATTTTTCTAGAAAATCTCCTAATGATCAAGATGGAAATATATTCTTATTGTTTTAAGCCATGTTTTCAACTTTCATACAAATCAGTGACCGTATTCATTCATCCACACAGAAACAGGGCTTTAGTTTCCTCATTCATACACTCCTAAGGCTTTATGATTTCACTCTCACAGTCAACATTCTTATACTTAGTGACACACTATGTTTAAGCTAGCAAGATATTTTAAATATTTGGCCTTTAAGGGATTTAAGACTTCCATCCCAGAGTTTTAACACAAAATATATGTAACACAACAAATAAACAATACTCAAAAAAATAGACCATTAAACCATCCACTATAAAAAGGTGTTAATTGGTGGTCTATCTAAAATTCCACTAGATGGAGCTTTAATAGCTCATTATTGTGGAATAAAACAATGCTTAATGGGATAGTTCGGGATTTTGACATGAATCTGTATGGCATCCCCTGCCATCACCAGTGTCATGCAATCACACTGACTTATTTCCCCTGGCAGCATCCTGTGAGCAGAGTTCTCGCCCAGCTTTGGTCAAGCCGAAAGTAGTCCCGCAGGTTTGCGTTAGACCCAGCTTAAATAAAACGTTTCTCTTCTCAAAACATTATGTGTTCAAAAAAGAGTGATATTTTTGCATCCCAAAAACATTGTAGTGGAAAAGTCACACGCCGTTATCACTTGGTCCTATTTTCTTCTGTTCGACGCGCACGCGGCACCATGACCTGACAGTTAGGGTTTATTAACCTGGGATACAACAGCCAGATGCATGTCTCAAGCCCCGCCTTAGCTCCTAACTGGGCGGAGCGAGACATGCATCTGGCTGCTGTCAGGTTAAGGGCCTACCTGTTTGATCTGGCGCTATTGTTTACTACTGGGGAAGATGTCTGACTACGAGCGCGACGAGGAAAACATCGACTTCCACTTAGAGCCAAAGGGATATCTTTATGAACCCGAGTACACTGACGATGAACTTCGACAAATGGAGTTAGATCGGGCAGAAAGAGAGAGGGTGGACAGAGAAGTGATGGAAGCTGAAGCCGGAGCCGCAGGAGCCTCAGCTGGAGCTGCGATATCCAGGGTGGCCGACAAATCATGGTGCACTTGTTTCAAGTGCGAATTAATGCAGACAGAGGTGGATGCTACTGTTGCCACGAGTGGGATTTAGTAATGCCCGAGATACAGAACCTTTCCATTGATGAGGATGTCGGAGTTGCAGCAGCTGCTGTCTGCATCACAAACAACAGCGACTTCCCTGCCCTCCTCAAAGTTGAGCTCGCTGTCAGAATGACGGCGCGCACTGATACGAACAGAGAGAAAATAGGACCAAGTGATAACGACGTGTGACTTTTTCCACTACAATGTTTTTGGGATGCAAAAATATCACTCTTTTGAACACATAATGTTTTGGGAAGAGAAACGTTTTATTTCGCTGGGTCTAGCAAACCTGCCGGACTACTTTCGGCTTGACCAAAGCTGGACGAGAACTCTGCTCACAGGATGCTGCCAGGGGTAAGTCAGTGTGATTGCATGACACTGGTGATGGGGATGCCATACAGATTCATGTCAAAAATCCCGAACTATCCCTTTAACTCTTCAGTTTCAGACTTTCTTGACACTGGGCTTTGTGAAAGGTCCTAGAGTTCTATGGAATGCTGTTATAGGATTCATCCAGAGTAATGCCAAACTCAGACATGGACTGATAATCAGGCGTACCGGGCAAATGCCCGGCTGTTTGGGCCGGAGGTTCCGGGAGTCTCCCTGATAGCGATAGTTGTTCACGGATGCCCACAAGTTCGATAAATTATCCCGGATTTTAGACTTTGCAAGGTGGTGTTTTTTAATGCCAGTGAGACCGGGCAGGCAATAATTAATGTATCATGTGCGGATTAGAACTACTTATATTGCGCAGACAGCAAGAGAGATCGTGGTGTGAGGAGGAGGTTGCTGGTGAACCCTTTGCAGCGTATCTGTCCAAAGCGATGCTCTGTTCAACCAGCGTTCCAGGTGGCTGGTTGATCAGAGAGCTGATTGGATCAGTCCAATAAGTTTCTCTGGGTTACTCTCTGACAGTCACTTAGTTACCACTCAAAGCTGTGCATCCTGGGAAACGGCAGGGGTTGAATCCTCAAGTAAAAAACGGAAATATAGGACTAACTTTACAGCAGAATATACTAAAAGTATATCCACGTCTAGTGAAGGGGAGGAACAATGGCGGATCTAGACCAAATGTATCAGGGGGCCAGCATGTTTTCATGGGGGCCCAGAAAAGCATGAAATAAATAATCAGGGCAAAAGATTCAAATAAATTAAGAGAGCTGCATGAAGGGAAATTCATTTTCAATGAGGTTCAATAAAAATTCAATTTATTATTAGGTCAATATACATTTAAAATTTAGGACTTTTACATAAATTATTACTTAATTTAAAGGCACGCTATGCAACGCTTTTCAGTTAATTAATGTGTTCCATAACGTTTTGGATGATTAAATGAGTCATTTCAGGTTGAACAAAGGTATTCTCGGCCGCCCTGGTGGTCTGTGGGGAAATACCGCACTTGCAATTGCAGGAGCCCTCAACCCGCACCCACAGGCTCAGAAGTCTTGTGAGAGTCGGTCTTGCTTTACGGCGAGAACTGCTGCACACCCCAGTTAAAAGCATGGTCGTTGCTAGCACAGTGGCGATCTTTGTGCAGTTATCATGGCAGGACCAGCGTGAAAACAGCGAAAGCCCATGTCGGAGCAGGCAAGAAAGAGGAAAAGGGCTCCCGACAGAGAGAGAGGAGTGACACACGGGTGAACATCGGGCAAGCTTTTTTCAAAATGGCGAGAGCTAAAATAAAAAGAAGGCTGCAAGGCTGACGCGGACCTCGTGTTTCTGCTGATGCGATTGTGAGTAACATTGGAATGGTTTCTCTCTCTCTGTGTGCATGTTCATACTTTCACTGTGTTAGTCATTCGCTGCGTTAAGCCTGTCTGCTAAGCTCAAAATTCAACCGCGCCTGGCTTGACGGAGAAACCAGGAGAACAGCTGTGCATATTTACGACAGTGCACTTTTACTTTTACGCCCTCTGGGGGAGCCTCGCTGGAAAATCAACACTGGTTGCATAGTATACCTTTAAGTTAAAACTACAGTTTTCTATAAAACTAGAAAACTAGATTTCTATAATATTGAATTAGAACTCAAGAAAAACTGTTAAATTCATTTTTAAAAATTAGAGAAATTTTTTTTTTATTTGCTGTGAAAAAAAAAACATTTGACAGATGAAAACTGGGATCCTATTTCAATCCCACTGAAGCTATCACCTTATTGTTTTTGAATAATTAGTAAAACAGAATTTGTAAAGAAAAGAACGAAATAGATCCAAATGACCTATCAGTAACCATGTCTGTTCAGCGCATATCATCATTAAATTTCTTTTTAATTATTATGGTGAGGAATAATGACACCTTGGCGAGGTGCACTGTATGCTTTGAAGTTCCAAGGAAAACAGAAAGCACAACCCGATGTTTAACGCTACTAAGATTGAAAGTATTAAAAATAAAAAGACCAATACTGTGTGGGTCCGTTGTCCCAGGGGGGCGGGCGGTTGGGGGATAAACATCTCCCTGAAATGAGTTTTTTGGAACTTGGGATGTCTGGTAATGATGATAGGATAAACCAACCAAGCCCTTGATGAAGACTATGATAAAATAACATAACCCCAATAAAAATATGTTGGTTAATGTTCCATGGTAAAGTTAGTTTAGTAAACACAGGTGCTGCTACCCATAAACTTCATGCTAGCACTAGTGGCTAATGATGATTTTCTGTTGCCTACACTGAGTGCATCCTCTCTGACAGTATGGCAAGCCGTTTCAAACATAAATTCGGTTTCGTCTGACTATCCAT
>JAGKQL010000071.1:2647631-2706173 GCA_018398635.1 Cyprinodon brontotheroides
TTTTGGTGCGCACTGATCTGTTATCAGTTTGCCTAGCATCATTCTCTCGTTTCTTTGCCTGCTCAGTTCGTTTCATAACTTCTTTCATCCAATTTTCACATTTCCAGAAGAAATCATTCATTGAGGCTTGTTTTGGTTCAAAATAGTTTGTCTGATTTTCCAAAAATTCTTCCTCACTCATGTAAAGCTGTAAACTAAAATTTGTGTCAGTGAATTCGGTCAGTAAACCACCAAAATCGACACGCAGCTTATTTTTAACCAGGTCGGCATTCGCGTCATCCGCCATTAATTCCTCAAGTTGGTTAATCATGCTTCCAAGCTGGGCCAGCTTGCCCCTACGTGCATTCAATATCCTGTTTTTATGATCTTCCATGCCCTTTTCTGTCATCTTTACAACTCGTTTCTTTTGTGTCTCTTGCATGTCAGCTTAAATCTTTCTCATCCACATTAATCAGCGAACCTTCGCGCACGTAGCTTTCTAATGAATTCCACTCGTCTTTCAGTCTTAACTGACACACGGCCAATCCGTAGCAGTTTTTTACTTACAGTTGTCGGTTTCCTTCTGAGAGAAAAAGTCCACAGATCCGTGCAGGGGTTCCAGTAATCCTTGTAGAGCAAGTTTTTTGACTAAAATGTAGGTTCTTACTGTCCTTATTGAAGCTTTAGTTTGACGCTCATCAGACTCCCTTGTATCCAAAAAATAAATCCACGAGTCCACTTCTTGACTTCAACGGTTTACTTGAAAACTTAACGTAACATTATTCAAAACATAAAATACATCCATGAAAATAAGTTCTTTTAAAGTCTATAACTGAGCCTAGGAAGGGTGAGGTCAGAAAACTATTATGCTTCCAATCTCCATCTGATTCCCACTGCATGTCCCCAACCTGGCATGAACATAAACCACTCCCCTTCCTGGGTTTTTATATGTCACAATAAAAGCTCATATCTTTCTCACAATATCAATTAACTGAACATATGAAAAATAACATTTTTTAATCCTTTTAAATCCCTTAGAATCTATTGGGAATCAAAAATAATATTTACCTTTACTTATAAATTTGCATATTATTAAAAATAAAATAGATATTAAATATTCTAACTCAAATAAACTGCATTTAGGCTACAATGAAAGTTGTATTATTTGCAGAAGATACAAATGTATTTGCATCTAGTAAAAATCTTAAACAGACACTTGCGCTAGCTACACAAGAATTGATTAAAACAAAGAGACGGTGTGATATAAATTAACAAAAATTTAACAATATATCATTAAATTTGAAAAAAACGGTCAAAAAGTTCATGATATTTGGAAACATTAAAAAAAGTAGTGAAATAAAGTTAAGTATTGATGATGTAGAATTAGAATTAGTTGATGAAATAAAATTTTTAGGTGTCATTTCAGCTAATAAAATTTGTTGGAAGGGACATATACAAGCTGGCCAGATGTTTGGCTGTTATTAATGAAGCCCGGCACCTTCTAACCAAACAAGCTTTACACACATTTTACTGCTCATTGTTTCAGCCCTATCTAACCTATTGTGTTGAAGTGTGGGGTCACACTAACAAAACAAACATTCAACCATTGATTATTATGCAAAAGAAAGCAATACGAGTAACGAAAAACAAACATTATAGAGCTCACACTCACTGTTTATTCATTGATTCAAGAATTCTCAAATTTGTAGATCTGATCAATTTCAGAACTGCTCAAATTCTTTATAAAGCAAGAAATAACTTACTTCCTGAGCACATACAACAATTGTTTTCTGATAGAGATGGAAAATATAATCTAAGAGGAAAATTACATTTCAAAACAAAGTATATTCGAACAACAAAAATAAGTTTTAGTTTATCAATTAGCAGAGTGAAGCTCTGGAACAGCTTGCCTGAAAACATTAAACAATGTAAAAGCATCCAGCAATTCAAGAAAGAATATAAGAAAAGTATTTTTGATTAATACAAAAAAGAGTGGCCAAAAAAATACTGAGGTCAAGATTCAGTTCGGTATATGCTCCACCAGAGATGCTTTTGATTCCATTATTTCAATCTGGTCATTTTTAGATTCTTAAAGGGCAAAAACATCATTGTGACTTTTCAAAAGTTACACTGTTACACTATTATTTTGTTCATGGTGCCTAATATAACATGTTTCTATTATACTTACACAGTACTTCAGTTATCATGCATTAAACATCCAGCTTTCAAAATTGCTCTATATGGATCTAGGAGCACCAATATTACCACAAACTTACATATGTGATCTATATAAGCACAGGATAAGATCCTGTGCACAGCACAATCCTCACATAGACTGGGGAAGATTTACACATGCACATAATGATTTAAACAAGCAAAAATTAAATGTATCCATTCATAAGACAAGATTTACAAAAGTGTTTGTGATGTATACACAATTATATCTTGATCTATAAGATACCAGTGATCTTTGAAATTACTACATTTATGTGTCGTTTTGAAACTCATCTGACAAGGCTCGGTGTTGTACTTTGTCTGTGTGTCCAAAATCTAACTCATGCTGCGAAAACACCTCAGACCTTGCTTCCATTCAGCAGTTAAGTCTTTTCCAAAGTCATAGCTGATGTTTGGCTGAGGTGGATCTTTCCGCTGGCCTGAGGGGTTTGACAATTGGTCTTTCTGCTCTTTATGTAGGTCTTTAAATATGTCATTAATATCGGCTAGTAAACAATCTGAAGGGACAGCAAGGTCATGATCTGTATTGTGTTTTACCACAACGGACAATTTACCTGTTTGCTTTCCTGGCAGGTTAGCAAGACCAGCTACCACAAACAGACCACTGGGCAAGGGAGATGTTGATGATTGTTCAATGATCACACACCTCTCAGTGTTGGAGTTAGGGATGTACACAGAGGGTTCCAAAACTGTTGTTGCCCTGCTCCCACTAGCGTTGACTGTTTACTGCTGAGCTTTGTGCAACCAAGATTGCAATCACTAGAGGTCTTGTGACACATTTCAAGAAAGGTGAGCAATGCTTGAAACCATAAGGGATTGGCCGAAAGTTTGCACTGGATTGCTGGAAGTCACCATAGAGGGTATCTAAACAGTTTGTGCCTATCAACACCTGCTTTTGTGCTTCAGTCCACAGAGGAGGATTTACTGATGCCATTGTGTTGACACTTATCTCTAAATCCTCAAAGTCTTCTGGGAAGGTGACAGAGAGCTCTACATAGCATAAATAGGGGACAGATTGGCCATTTGCACCCTCTACATCATGTGTCTGTGTATGTATTTTCATGCCGGTGTGGGGGCATGGGATCAGAGATTGCATGAATTATTGAAGACTAAATTTGACTTTTGACAATCCAATACCAAAAGAGCCAGAAGATGTAAAAGTGCATCTATATCTAGTGTGAAAGAGGTTGTGACCGGTGAAGCACAAACCTTTATTTTTAACTTCATAGGCGTCAGTTATTGATGAAAGTATTAAATCATGTTATGCGTATCCCGACAGCGAATTGTGTGCAGGCTGCCACGAACAGCACTCGCCCCCTTCTTCATCTATTTGGCTAATACTGTTATACTACGTTCACACCTACGCGCTTAGAGGTAGCAAAAAGGTGTGCTGGTTCATTTTGATGCTTGTACAAGTTTAGTTCTTAGCGGCATGGTCGCGAAGCATCTTTGCTGCTGCTCTGGCCTACTTGTGATCGAAAAGATGGGTCTGATGCGCACGTTGGGTGGAGCTACCCCATCCTTTCTTTTTGCCTGTAAAATGGCTGATATATTTGCTGTGATCAGTGGGTAAAAGTAGGTGCCGTGGGAAGAAGTATTCAAATCATTCCTATCCTAGTTAAAATAAACTGGAGGACGATGGATTTCACTCAGTCGGCATTTATTAATCATCTTTGCAAAAGAGAGAACAGTCATCGGCACAGCATTCTGCTCTGTTCTGATCTAGGCAGGGTTAGTCCCCCCAGTTACAACAATGGAAAAGCAGTCAGAGTCATAAATAAAATTACACACACTTTGTTTAACAGTAACATGTTATGAATAAACCCGAGAAAGAATTTGATTGTTATGGGAAGAAGCTGTCTGGTCTACAAAACAACACTTGCAGGAATGAAAAATTTTGAGAGAGAAACAGACGGAGGAAAACTTTGGTATGAAAATGTATGAATATTAATATAATGAGAGAAAGATATAAATTTTCCCAATAAATAGTCCAATCTCTTTCATTACGAGAAAAGGATATTATCCTTGTGTAATCGATATCAGAAAACAAAAATTTATGAAATGGTAAAAAAACTAAGAAAAAACTAAAACGTGAGTATATGTAAAGAAAAGCTAAAACTAAGAAACTGAATATATGTAAAGAAAGCCAAAATCTAAGACATTAAAAATATAAAAAACTATAATAATGAAGAAAAAATTACTACTAATTTAAAAAATACTGAACTCAAAAAATCACCAAACCCATTGCTCGGTGATGAACAATGTTAAAATGATTATAATAGATGGAAAATTATGGAAAGGATTATGATAGCTAAAATATGTTGCCAATAAATAGAGCCCTGAATCACATCTTAAGGCAAAAATATTTACTGTTTTTTCCCATTATGATACTTTTATGGTAAAATATCTATTTGCTGAAAATGTAAAATTTTTAGTTCTTATCATTATCAGTTCCCTTTTTGTTCCCCAAGAGAAAAGTTCAAATCAGTCAAAACAATAGGACCCCTTCATGGCTCCATGAAAGTGTAAGTCAAAATTATTAATTCAATTAAAAGTAAAAAGATCAATCTCCATGTTAAAAATCATAACAAAGATGTTTCACACAGATCAGTTCTATTCTCTTCAGAATCAGCTCAGTCAAAGCCTCTCACATTGAAAAGTTGGAGGATTTAATCTCAGCCCCTCTTTTCCCAATGGTAGCTGAGATTACCCGATCATCAGAGTTCATTCTCTCTAATCCAGAAATCTCTGTGCCAATACTTTCCATCAGCCATCGGTGGTCATCTAACACTTGGACTTTCTTTTATTATCAAGAAAAGTAATATCAAACACTTAGATACTAAAAATGTTAATCTTTGATTAAATGCAACACGCATCACAACACATTTCCCTTCTCATTCATGTTGTATGATTAAAAATCAAAAGCCAAATCTGATGTCAGACATCTTCAGGTATGTGCCTTCATCTTCGTTGATGTTGGTCCCTTTATACAGGAACGTTGTTCGCAGACCAGTTATCCTCAACACATCAGGTGGACTACTGATGTAAGCTTAATTAACTCTCATTCTTGATTTGCTTTGTTGAAGCTTTTCCTGGATTTTTCCAAATGAGCTCAGATGAGCTCCTGATCACTTTCGATGACTTTGAGCCACACCCCTCCTCCTGCTGAAGGATGGAAGGATGGCTGAGAAGGTCCTCCCATGAGGGTCTCCAGCACCTTTGGTCCCTCGTAAAGCCTTCGGGAAAAGGTCTTGTAGGTCATTTTACCGTGTCACCTGTCAGTCCCAGTCTGGCCAGAGGCAGGTCAGTGGTCTGGCCCGCTCTGTGGTCCAGGACAGGTCGACCCGTCATGAGCTCATAGGGGAAAACTGGGAGTCAAAAGCACAACATGCTGAATTAAAGGAGCTGAGGGAAGGAAAGATCAAATGTTATCTTACCCTTTCACAAACAATAGTAGATGTTCAAGTTCATGTAGGTTAAAGAACTTAGATTAAAATTTGAACTTTAAACTTTGTCACAAATCATTGAATTATTCCGTAATTTCAAACTTACCCAGTAAATTTACTTCCTTAGTGTTTGGTACTCTTTATCACTTCTGCACCTGCAGAAATCCAAACAAACTTCTCCTCATTAGAGGAGGGAGGGGGACAGTGTGTGTCAGTGGGCTGCAGCAATGTAAACAAGGGGAGACACTGCAGGACAGCCTTCTCTGTTGCTTCCATTTGAGAAAAATGGGCTTTCCATCTGATTTCAAGAACGATGTTTCCAAGGCAAAGCAAAATCAAAGAACCAGAAACAAGAGTTTCATGAGGTGAAGAAATACCGAACCAGGGGTCCAAGAAGCTGAACCATCAACAAACATCAACAAAGCTGATTTTCCCAAACACTCATCAGACAGTCAGGGTTGAGGTAGTTCAAACTTCATCCAGAAGTCTAGCAGTCGTTTATCCTTCAATGCTGTTCATCCCAATAGCATCTACTTTCCTATAAGTCCATTTTTGGTCTCATATTATTAACCTTACTGGTTTAGTCATAATTTAGTATTTTATTTAGGATGTTTATTATCTCTGCTTTCACTATCAACCCAAATTCCACATGGACTGTTCCAGATGGAAAAATAAACAGCATCTATTTTGATCCCAGGATTAGCTCGTTTTCTTTGTTTACCTTTCCACCCTTTCACATGTATCAGAACAAATAAAATATGTTCTGTTGAAGAAAACCCATAAATTTTTCAGTCAATTTTAACCTCCAGGACAGGCTGCCGCTCAAGCGAGGTAGCTTGATGACTGGGTTGGAAAACACATGGACGCCATTATGTTGAGGGCTGTGGTTGACGTTTTTAACATAATATTGTAGGCCTACATTTGTCGCTAAAAACTGCCATTTAAAATGCATCGGAACAAAGCATACGAACATTTAAACTTTATTTCTTCTCTTTAATCATTCAAAACAAACAACAGCTCCAATCAACTTAGGATCAGGAATAAAAATGCCTAAATATAGCTAAACTGAGCATTGAAGCGTCTTGAAAGTCCATTCGACTATGGATATGAGGAATGATTCCTTATCTGAAACAAAAAACACACACAAAAAAAACTTAATTTCATATTTTATCACTAAATAGCTTAATACAGACATAAAATTTAGTGATATGCAGCCTTATTCTAGCATAGACTTCTTCAGCCACAGGACTAAGATGAATAGGCACATAAATAACGCTAAATGCGGCAGTATAGGGGAATTAAAACCATTTCTTACCTCGAAATAGTCAGAAATACGTTTCTGCTGCCTTTTAACTAGCCATGCCTAAGCCCGAATGTGAGGTGGCGGAAGCACTTCCAGGGGGTAGCCCCAGTTTTATGAAATATTTAAAATAATGAATCATTAGTTTATATCTTGCGCACGGCAATATTTTAATCCCTTATCAAACACAGTCTTTTTAAAAATAAATAAATAAATAATTTCATGTTTTTAAGTACAATATTATGTTACTCCACAGCCCCCCACCATGGGGGGCTGATGCTATGACGAGGGAGGCTGCAGCCCCCACAGCACCCCCCTTCCCGTGCCACTGCCTCCAGATATATCTGAGCTATGGATTCATTGAGAATAGATCATTTTAAAGTCTCCACCATTCATCTTAATGTAGGAATTAAATCCTGTTATTTATATCCTCTTATCATTGTAATCATTATTATTAATGTTATCGTTATTATTATTATTAAATAATGTTATTATCATCATTATTTCCAATTGAGTCATTTGAACACCGTATAATTATTAACCAATAATTATGTTAAATAAATTTGCATATTTATTCCAGATCAGCTTAAGATAGATTTACTTCTTAAAGAACTGTAAATAATTTAAAAACAAATTCAATCAGCCTAATTTATTTTTATACAAGCTATTTGTGCTACACACATATAGATTTATTTACCCTTAAAGTTTAATCTAAATCCTAAAGAATTAAGATTAACAAATTAAACTTTAGCATTTAGCTTTTAAATAATGACACAGGTCCTTGATTATTTGAAGAAATGCCCAATTATTGTTAAACAAGCATAATCTGTTCATTTGATTTATTTTTTAAAATCTGTCTCATTAAAATTTATTTGTTGTGATATTTGAACCTTATGTCAATCCCCTTTATTACCAATTTAAACAGCTGTGCATTATCTTTAACACATTTAACTCCTGCTTTGTTTTGAAAACAGGTTAGGGGGAAGAATGAGCCACAGAAGCTGCAGCTGGAGAGTTTGGGTAGTGGAATTCTGCTATTAGGTCTGTTCTAGAAGATACTCGACAGCAAATTAATTTTAAAAGAGGAACAGAAAGCAGCGGCTGCGCTTTGATTTTGGACAACAACTATACTTACCAAAGCAACATACGTCCAGCACTCCGTTGCTCTTATTGGTTGTAGATCTATCCAATTGAGTACAGAGGCATTTTTTTCCTGTGGACCGTTGAAACCGCGCCCCATAATCACAGCTCTATGGAGCAGTATCAGACTCATATTCTGACTGGGACGGTCCAGTTCGATCGAGCTAAGGTCTTTTTAGGTTCTCAGGTAGAAAACTCTAATGCATACTTTCATGTCCCAGTCCCAGTAAAGAAAGCATTATCAACCATTTATAACTTTATGTCAGGTGCTATTCCAGTCTAATTCTGAAAGTTAGGATGTTTTTTTTGTTTTTTTATCATCCTAGATTTAAATCCAATTAAGCAGTTTTTGGGTTTCCATTCTTTTTTAAACATACTTCTTTTTAAATGTGCCAAAATTGTTATTCATATTATTTCACTCTCAGGAAAATATGCCACTTTGATTCAAATCTTTCAGAATTAATTATTTATTTTTGCAAATCTATAATTTTTTAGTTAATAAACTCATAGCTTTTATATATTTTAGTTGCATTTTCCCAAACTACATCCCATATATTTTGGTTAACTGTAAGGTTTATTTATTTTAAACACGCTAAGGATGGAAATTGTTGAATTGTTTATATGTTTTAAATGATATACATGTGTATTAAGAATTTTCTGGAAAGGAAAATCTAATTCTCTTAGTTTTCATTATTTAGTGAAATCTAATTCAGCTTAAACTGACACATAACTTTAGATTTTATCCTATTGGATTATATTATTCATTATATATTAATATATAATGAGAGAAAGATATAAATTTTCCCACAACAGTAGCTTTAATATATTTTAAATTGGAAAGTGAACCTCAAAACTCTATTTGTGCTGTCACTTAATTCAAATTATGATCGTGGTTTCAAATATTATTTCTGTCGGAGCCGCTCAGACCCCCACATACCAGCGGTCCACTGTCACTAGGAACCTAGTTCAAAAGCAGCCTCTGACCCGGTCTCCTCTTCATGGTTTTCCACTAGTGTTCACAATGCCTGGAAGGCATTTTTTAACATTGTAATCCAAACTGCAGCCACCAGATTAATAAGATTGAACATTTTACCGGCAGGTACTTGGAAAAATGTTAATTGCTAGGCGTTAATAAACTGTTTCTGAGGAGTGATCATAGCGATCTGCATCAACAGTGCTGTGTCTGTCTCCCTGCCAGCTTACCGTCCATTTATTTTCAAGTGATTATTTTTTTACTCACGGGAAATCGCTACAAGCCTAAATTCTGGCCTGGGGGCGGAATACTTTAATCCCTGTATTAGTGTCAACTTTAAATCTTTGTCTCAACAGTTCTCTGGTTTTAAAAATGATTTTAAGAATTCTAAACTTAATTTGTTTTCGCTTTGGGAATTAGGTGGTATATAAGGTAAGCAGTTCTCCACTTAATAGCCTCTTAGTCAGAAAAGAGATTTAAGATGGATCTTTTATTTGGATGTCAAATAACAATCTTTTGTTAGAATTACTGTTATCCAAAAGGTTAACTCCATTTATTTCATGTATGGGTAAATTAAGGTTAGCTGTTTCAGTTCTTATATTTCAAACCATATATTTGACTTCTTTGTCTTGACTTTCTCTGTATTTCTTTGCTTAAATAAATCTGTAAACACTACTCCCATTTAAATCATTTTTTAAATGTTTCATCTCTATGAATAATTTCACTTGTTTTTGAACAGTATTGCTCATTAATCAATACATTTGCATGACATTTCCAGTAGCTCTTATCCTTATGTGATATTATGGAGGGTTCTAGTGCTAAGATTATGTAGCCACGTTCTGAAAGTGGAGTTTTAGAAATGGTAACATTATAAACAAGTCTTGATATTTCAAAACTAACAAGCCAATGATTAATTCTAGATTACATTTTATCATTTCGTTCAAACCATGTGAGCTATTTTCTACCTGGATTTATATTGCTCTAGCCTGGCGTAGTCCGACTCAATTCTAGTCAGAATATGAGTTCGATGATGCTCCATAGAGCTGTGATTATGGGGCGTGTTTTGAACGAACCGGGAAAAAAATGCTTACTCTGCACTCAATTGGATAGACCTACAACCAATAAGAACTACGGAGTTAGGATTAATGTTAAGGCGAGGCAAAGTAGTTGTCCACAAAAATCCAAAAGGCGCGGCAGTTTCCGTTGCCGAATAAGAAGATATGAGAGACTTGATCACGGCGTTTCTCTGTTCACTCTTTTAAAATTAATTTGCTGTCGGATATCTTCTAGAATAGACCTAATAGCAGAATCTACTCACCCAAACTCTCCAGCGGCCATTATTGTTGTCACCCAAGCGCGCATTGGTCACGTGGTTGATAACGTTACTCTTGATCATCTGTCCATCATCGTCGTATAAAGGCCGCCCTGACAATTTGATTGGATAAGCCTGACAGTGGGCTTTAATACCGCGGCTACTATGGAGCAGAGCCAGACCCGAACTTCCCGAACTCAAACCTTGTGGGCGGGACTAAGTTCGGACTGGCACCCAGGCTAATATTGCTCCCGATATCAATCAGATTATTTTTTCCCATGAATTACAGATAATCTCGTTGAGTCTTGTTCTACATGTTCTTGCAGGCCATCTATCATTCCATTCATCTGGACACACATTCGCTGAGAGCCCTTTGGATGTCAGGGAATGAAGCGAGGAAGACGGTGGTCTTAAACGAAGAGGGAGCGGGTTAAATAGATGCAAACGCCTGAAGAGAGTAAATTGTGAGACGCTTACCACGGCTGTGTGAGTGACTCACCTGGGGGGAGTGAGCCACTGCTGCTGGGTGCCTAAGGCTGGGAGACTGCTATTGCTCGCAGTAGGGCTGCTATTGCTCGCAGTAGGGCTGCTATTGCTGTCCGGTCCTTGTGAACGGAGTGAATGTGGTAGTGAACAGATGGAGTGACTGTATCCGAGAATGGCAAGCAGACTCCAGTCGTACGTGTAGCAGGGGACTTGCGGGGATGATCGTAGGCTTTCATGGGGATTTTTTTAGAGGCTGCAGAAAAGGAACAAAGGCTGGCCAACTCAGCAGACGCTTGGGATCAAAGGAGGTTCTCCAAAGCAGATTGAACCTGGGAAACAAAGTTGACGTTCTCTCAGACGTAGAACGATGCTAGCCTATTGAATCCTACCATTTAAGAATGACACTCTGGCAGTTAGGTGCTGACAGCCACCTGCTTAACCCCCAGATTCCACATCCTCCGTCAGTGCTCCGCTCTGCCCCACACACATATGTCGTGCACTTGTGCAATCATGTTAATCAATGGCTCTGTTCAAATATATTTGACACATTCTCCGAAGGCCAGATTCGAAGGCCGATTACGTCATAGCGCGGCACCGAGGTCTGATCGGATTCCAAGACTCCTCATTATGCGGCCTCCAAATGCGTCCTTCTTTTTTACCTGATTTGAAGGATGGGCCCGATGTATCCTATCTATCCTTGGTTTTCCCAGGATTCATTGAGAGACCAAGCAAGCCGGCTGCTCTGTGATCAGAGGAAAAAAGTACTTGGTGCCGAACAGTGGTGAATATTGTAAGTTCAGTTTAA
The DNA here is from genome assembly GCA_018398635.1 of Cyprinodon brontotheroides. Classification (NCBI taxonomy): domain Eukaryota; kingdom Metazoa; phylum Chordata; class Actinopteri; order Cyprinodontiformes; family Cyprinodontidae; genus Cyprinodon; species Cyprinodon brontotheroides. The sequence continues at coordinate 2,659,308 of JAGKQL010000071.1, forward strand.
TATAATATAAGTATGAATAGTACTGTGAATAGTTCCATCTGAAATGAATGAAAATAGTTGTTTTAATGGCTATTGAATCAGATTTGTGGCGGTAATGTTTGATTTATCTAAAGGTTTTTATCTGTTACTGTGTAAAATGGTTTGGCTGTAATTTAAGGACAGATTCTAATATATCTACAGTGTGGCAACTAAATCTGATAGGATTTTTATTTTTTAATTTGCTATTTTGCAAAATTTGCTTAACTAAGTTTTTTTGTTGAATATAAAAGATATACTTTTTATATATACATTGTTTAGATTTACTTATATCTTTCTACCACTTTTATAGAATATAACAGAATAGAACATCTCTTTATTGTCTCACAATGGGAAAATGCTGGTGTTTATAGCAGCAAAAAATAAAAAAATAAAAAAAATGGTCACACAAATGTGAACCTTAGAAAAATGTGTAAGAATAACATAATAGTGACGAATTAAAAGATAAACAATAAAATACTGTACTGTAAAGTGTTTGAACAATATAAAACTGTTCACCTGGAATTATTTCAGCGGAGCTACCAGTGCAGCTATCAGACAATAACTGAACAACTGATCAATACAATTAAAATAGCTGCATGAGCTGGAACGCTGTAGAGAGGGAAAGCAAGAATATTTAAAGAATAATGACCATCTGCACTATTTACTAGGGAGCATATATGAAAGCATCGTGAGACTAGATCAAAGTTGGCTATATATTCACAGATTTGGCTTTTCTGGATGAATAACTTGTTGGCGGATGATTATTTCCACAAAACAGACACCTCTTTGTAGCCACAGCAAGGCAGACAGTCAGCTACAACCGTTGTTTCCTTAAAACGAGTCTCCTAGCGTGCTGGAAGAATTACATTGGACCCTATGCAGAGCTCGCCCCTCCACAAATGCTTAGGGACCGTCTGCAAGTTGCAACACCATAAAAAATAATCAGAGAGAAATATTCAAAAGCGTCACCAAGAAGAGGTGGATTATTATCAAATTAATTCCATGGGCACTGAGTATACAAATACAGGAAGGACTCACCTTGGGTTTGTAAAAAACTGTTAAATGGAACAATTGTAGCTTCATATTTAGTGCTTTTACCTGGGAGAAATATATGTTCCTCCAATACTGAAGTCATACTGTTTGTCATTTTCTAAGCTGAAATGTTGAATGATGTGAAAAGGCAAGACAAGACAAAATAAAATTATTCTCTAAGTTGTTCTTTCTTTCACATAGTGAGCTTTGCAATATAAATGAGTCTGTTGGTGAATGGACAATATAAATAGGTTCTGCCTTGCCTTGTTGGAAAAGTATGGCTATGACCTGTTCTCAGTCAGCTCAGGAACTAGGACCCGTATGATATCTGGTTGTTCAATAGGTTTCCCTAAACAAAAGATTTAGATATGACTTATCAATATATTCCTGCAAAAAAGGTCTAATGTTGCAGGGGCAGGTAATGAAAAGTGCTTGGAAGTGCTCTTGTTCTGATGTCAGTTTGTTTCAGCCTTTATCCAGTCTCATGTAGAAGGGCTGGTCATATCACAGGTTATTTGCATTACAATAAGGACAGTTGGCAAGGTAGAGTGAATACACAAACTTCTAGAGTGGTGTGGGGTCGGGCGGACTTGCAGGAAAACTAAAATTCTCTGGGACTTCTACATATTGTTAACAGGTGGACAGATTTGAACAGAAATCATACAAAAGTCTGGCAGTTTCTCACATGTGTCCTTTTGCGTCCTTGTGTGCTTGCGAAACATCATCAGCCTCAGCCCTAGTACTGTTCCAATCCACAAGAACAGACCGTGAACAGACAAATGCTGTTTCACAAGAACGCAAGTACGGAATCATAACCTCGCTTAGTATGTTCTTTAGAAAAACACAGGAAAGTGTGGACTTGGTGAGAATGGGAGCATGCAGCATAAATATGGGTCAATTGGAACAGAAGCATACTCGTGACGTCACCTCATACCTTGCTCGACTAGAGCTGCAGAGTCCCTAGATAATAATAAATTCTTACTTTTTTCATTTAGTGGGTGAATAATAATTAGCACAGTCAGATAAACAAAATTGACCCATATTTATGCTGCTTGGTCCTGTTCTCACCAAGCCTATGCTCTTCTATTTTCTTCTCAAGAACATACTTATCGAGGACACAAGTCCGTACTCGCATTCTTGTGAATTAAGAAATGCCGTCTGTTTCATACAGGGCATAGTCAAATCTTTATCTGTAAGTAAATGCTGTAAGTAAATAACTCAGAGGCAGGGAAAAAGTTTAACAGTTTATTGAGAGAGCGGCACTCAGAGAGACGAAAAACAAAGGATTCTCGGCTTGGGGAATATCCAGCGGTCAGGTGAACCGCGGAAACTCTAGAGGGAGATCAGAGTGGTGAGTTCAAGGTCCATGGGATTTACAGGCCAATGCTGAAATTAAGCCAGATAAGGACTCACACTTGATGTCTTGTGGTTGCTCCTTGGTTCCTGTTTGTGAGGTTTGTTCAGATATAGAGATGCTTTGCTGGAGGGTGGACAGGCAGACATGTTGTGGTCCAGAGGAGCAGTGGAGCGGACTGTCAACGAGCTTTCATGAAGTGGACTGCAAACTGAAGAGGTGAATGCTTTCCTGAATCTCAGTCTGAGATGCAATGGATGTCCTTCCTAGGCTCAGAAGTGTACCAGGCTTAGGACCACAAAGGAGACAAAGGGTATAGATCTGAGGACTCAGAGAGAGGAAACTTCAAAGTTAGTCACTGCTAAGCTCAGAGAGGCTAGAGTAGGGCTTGGGCTGACCAATTCAACTATATATCGAGTAGTAATAGATTTTTTTTTAAATTAGCAAAAAAGAGGGTCGAAAAAAGTTGTCAGCAAAAGATGCTCAATTTTCTACTCCTTCTCATTGTAGCCTAGCCTGTTGATGATAGTCACCGCTTCCTCCCATACCATGGCACATATCGCTGACCCAGGCATGCCGCTAATGAAGCGCCGGGTCTCGCTAAACCACATACGCCAACATAGGTCAGCATGCTAAGCTGTGCAGGAGGGGCGGAGGTAGTGTGGCAATAAATATCCCCCAAATAGTTCGCAGTGTCTGGCAGTGATCAGGCTCTTAAGTATAGCCGAATCAAAACAAAACCACATTTTATCTTGAAATTGATGTATTTAACCAGTGAAAACGAGAGTACTGATAACACAACCAATCCTATGTTTTATCATTCCACGCAATGTCACTTAATGTCATTGAAGTATGTAGGCCCCCAATAACAGCTCTCCTCCTCGAACAAGTCGAAATATATAAATATTTTCAATTCAAGAAGCAATATCACAACTCCTGCTTTTGAAAAATGAAATAAAAATGCTGAGGCTGGCCAGAAACTTCAAAGTAATAAATCAGGTTAAAGCAGGAAAATAATATGAACCATAATCAGGTCCATTTATTTATTTGTTATATTTATTTTGGTCACCAATCTGGTAACATCAGTTTATTCTTTTGTCAGTATCATTAATATCATCATCAACATCAGGTTCATAAGTCATTTTTCTTTAATAACAATAATAATATCATCATCAATTATCATCACGATCATCATATTATTATTATTATTATATATATATTATTATTATTATTATTATTATTATATTATTATTATTATTATTATTATATTATTATTATTATTATTATTATTATTATTATTATTATTATTATTATTATTATTATTATTATTATTATTATTATTATTATTTATTATTATTATTATTATTATTATTATTATATTATTATTATTATTATTATATTATTATTATTATTATTATTATTATTATTATTATTATTATTATTATTATTATTATTATTATTATTATTATTATTATTATTATTATTATTATTATTATTATATATTATTATTATTATTATTATTATTATTATTATTATTATTATATTATTATTATTATTATTATTATTATTATTATTATTATTATTATTATTATTATTATTATTATTATTATTATTATTATTATTATTATTATTATATTATTATTATTATTATTATTATTATTATTATTATTATTATTATTATTATTATTATATTATTATTATTATTATTATTATTATTATTATATATTATTATTATTATTATTATTATTATTATTATTATTATTATTATTATTATTATTATTATTATTATTATTATTATTATTATTATTATATATTATTATTATTATTATTATTATTATATTATTATTATTATTATATATTATTATTATTATTATTATTATATATTATTATTATTATATATTATTATTATTATTATTATTATTATTATTATTATTATTATTATTATTATTATTATTATTATTATTATTATATATTATTTATTATTATTATTATTATTATTATTATTATTATTATTATTATTATTATTATTATTATTATTATTATTATTATTATTATTATTATTATTATTATTATTATTATTATTATATTATTATTATTTATATATTATTATTATTATTATTATTATTATTATTATTATTATTATTATTATTATTATTATTATATATTATTATTATTATTATTATTATTATTATTATTATTATTATTATTATTATTATTATTATTATTATTATTATTATTATTATTATTATTATTATTATTATTATTATTATTATTTTATTATTATTATTATTATTTATATTATTATTATTATTATATATTATTATTATTATTATTATTATTATTATTATTATTATTATATATATATATATTATTATTATTATTATTATTATTATTATTATTATTATATTATTATTATTATTATTATTATTATTATTATATTATATTATTATTATTATTATATTATTATTATTATTATTATTATTATTATTATTATTATTATTATTATTATTATTATTATTATTATTATTATTATTATTATTATTATTATTATTATTATTATTATTATTATTATTATTATTATTATTATTATTATTATTATTATTATTATATATTATTATTATTATTATTATTATTATTATTATTATTATTATTATTATTATTATTATATTATTATTATTATTATTATTATTATTATTATTATTATTATTATTATTATTATTATTATTATTATTATTATTATTATTATTATTATTACATTGAGGATCTGTGAAAGTGTTTGAGATGTAATGTCTTAGCCTTTCCCTCTGTTTACTGATTTACAGATAAAGTCTTTTTACTGGGTTGCCTAGATGGTGTCAATTCTCAACAGCGGTTCTCTTCATGACATCTGCACTGCCTTTTGCCTTCTACTAAAAACAGTAATATTAACCAGTACAAAGACATTCTGTAGAACACGTTAAGAGATCTCTGTGAGCCTCTTCCTCATTACAACATCTATCTCTCTGGACACCTATGATTGGCTACCTTTGCTAGTAGGATTTTGGGGCTTGTGGCTAATTTGGAGCATGTCTGGGAACCTAACACCAGGGATGGGACTTCAGGAGGCTGGGTTTACAGTCTTTTGGGGATCTGCGTCAAAAATCATGAGTTTCCTGGATCTGGGCTGGGCTTGGTGGCCTGGGGTTCGTGGGGTGGACTGCCTTTTGGTGGGTTCCTTGTTTGGAACCTGGTTTGTGGTATGTTGCCTTTTGTGGTGCCTTACCTGCTCAAGGGTCCACTGGTGCCCCGATGTACACTAGGACTATTGCAAAGGCACAAAACACCATAAAAAAGAAATAGAAATAAATAATACAGAGGAGAAAGAGAGAAGAGAAAGAGAAGTAAATGTGATAAAAACATACTTTGTGACTCAGTCACATTCTATCAATTAAACATTTGATCATCCAATAATATTACACTTTTACTTCTATCCTTCTCTGTTCAGATTTCAGGGTCCTATTATAGAGTAAATATTCTTCAGCTGGTAAACTATAGCAAGCAGCTATATTAGTGTTTTTTTCCATTTCTAGGCTTTACTGTCTTTTCATCATTACCTGTCTTTTCATCAATGCCAACTAGGTCTGTCTCTGTTTAAAAGCCCCCGGCCAAATGTCTTTTCCCTATTCAGCCCTGATTTAAACCCATGACATTTAAACTCATTAAACAGATCAGCTCATTCGTTGATGTTATTTTTACTCAATGCTTAGAGTCAAAACATTCTAACTTTAAATCAAACAATATATATTCACAAAAAGTCATTTTGCACATGGGACAGCCAATGAAAAACAACTGAAAGAAGTTGTTTGAGTATTTAGGAGTTTAACTTTACATGTCCCGTTATGGGATTAATCTTAAAACAATCTAAGATACAAAGTAATTAATGTTTGGGTTTTCACGCCCAATGTGAGCCACCATCTTTTCTGAGAAGTTTAAGTGGTCCCACTGTAGATGCAATGCTCAGAAACACTTTTTTTTTTTTTTTTTGGTATACGTTTCAGCAAACTGAAAACACAGAATCCACCGAATCTGGAGAACCACCCTTTAAGAAAAGAAAGGGAAATATTTGCTTGAAAGTAATCTTCTCACCTTTGAATGCGGGGCCACAAGTGATACTACATCCAGGGGCCTGTTTCAGAAAGGGAGGGTTAAGTGAAAACTCTGAGTTTGTTAACCCTGAAATGAGGGAAACTCTGGGTTTTCTGTTTCAGAAAGGGAGGTAAGTTAAACCTGAGAAAGCAGAGTAAGTCAAGCCCGTTTCTGAAGAGAGGTAACTTATACTCAGAGTCAGTTAGCATGGCAATTTACTCTGTGAACCTAACCTGGTCGGGAGCAGGTTTGCTTCAGAAAATCCAGAGTTTATTTTGGTCTCCTCCCTTTTTTAAAAGAGAAGTGGTGTTTAAACACCTCATTGATTCTTTGAGGGGACATACAGTATTCATTGCACATATTTCAGTCACGTGCGCATCAAAGGGAATGAAATGGCATGTCCTTTATGGATGATCCTGTTTGTAAAGCCAGGTAGCTACTCTACTCCCATGATGTGCTTCAAAGCTTACCTGCTTGAAGTATGTTTTTATATTTCATTTTCAGCTGCTGCTATGTTCTTTTGATGCCTGCAGGATTGCACCTATCCATGAAAACTAAATTAGGTTTAATAAAATACTGTTCTTCCAGTTTCACCTCTGGTATTATAACAGTTGGGTAAGTTACTCTAAAATAGTTCTTAATTACTAACCTCTTACACCCTAAGGGGGTATAAATACATTTCTGCCTGACAAAAACACACAAAAGTAAATAACTTATAGCCTCAAAGCTATTAGATTTAAGAAGAAACTTTTGGTACGTCTGTAAAGGTAAGATGTCATAGAATGGTTTTCTGGTGTCAGCACCATTGTAGCTTTGACCCTGCCTGAAATATTAGGGACAAAATACAAAATATTTTGCATTTTTTGAACCTCGCCAAAATTTTCTTTGAAATAAACATTGCAAAACACTACCAAAATATTATTTATAGCACAAAAAAGTAGTACAGACTTTTCAAATCTAAATGTTGTGTAAAAATATACCAAATTTGGACTCAATCAGATGAATCATATTTATTTTAGAATGGTATTAGTGAGAAATTTCTTAGGCGGAGGCCATTTTGGCACATTTATCCATAAATGTCACCAAACTGTGCCAAATATGTTTTTTACATCAATACTGGGGTTTTGTTAAAATTACGAGGTGGGTCCGTAGGGTTCAAGGGGCTAACTACAAATTTTATCTTCAACAAGTCTAATTAGATTAATGTAATAATTACTGTCTCTAGAAAGTATTGGTCTACTTACTAATTTGTTTTACTTACTTATTAGTTACTTTCTAAATCCCAAATCAACCTCAACCACTTGAACAATACAAGGAGAGATAAGAAACTGCACCTTTAATGCTTTCAAATAAACAATATTCAATTGCATGAATTAATCTTAAATTGACCAAAGTGTGTAACTAGAGGGAGAAAGTTCAAATCAAAATATACCTTTTTAAAATTTGATATTAAATCCACTATTTTTATAGTCTTTAATTTAATTACAGTATTTACTTACGACTTAAGTAACTTAATTCATTACACCCAACATTGTATAAATAAATGTAGTGGAAATGTAAACTTACACGCATTGACTCTAGCAGCTATTTTTGACCCAAGCTAACTCTCTCTCTTAAGCACGCTGCAGCTTGACTGTTGCTTTTTTTAAATACATGTTCAAATTCTGCATATACTTGCATAAGCACTCCAGTTCTGCTGGTGAGAAATATGCACACCTTTTTTTGTCTGGCTGGCTGTTGCCATGGTGACTCGTAATATCTGCTCCTCCATTGATAATGGCTTTTTATAGCTGTGGTGCTGTGGTGCAGCAACACTCAGGAAGTCAGTCAATTTAGGGATTGATTGAACTAACTTTCATTTCAGCTGTTCTGAAACCCAAAACTCAGAGTTTCCAATCTCAGGATAAGTCAGCTCAGAGTTCAGAGTTTTGCAACTCAGAGTTGGTTGAACTTTCCTTATTGAAACAGGCCCCAGGTCAGGGTGGAAACACTATTTTGTAAACGAAAGTGTGTTTACATCTTTAAACTTTCTGTCCCAGATTCTTTCCTGAGAAGAGATCACTCGGAACAAAATCACATTCACAGCAAACAATAAAATCTATACAAAATCAATTAGACCAGTAGGTTTTTTTGTCTGTGTCATTTTAAATCCATATATAATTAGTTTTACAACCTGAATTCAACACAGAAAATATGAGAAACAACCAAATAATATGGAAAAACTGAGCCCAGTTTTTGCTTGCCATGCCACATTAAATATATTAATAATATAAATTAAAATGGTATAGATTCATCATTATTTTATTGTGTTTGGGAGCTTAAAGCATTTCAGCCTGCTGGACGCTTGATGTCCCAGCCGGTTTTATTGATTAAACAGAACTAAACTGTTCTGGCGTATGATCTAGCTACTTTTGAATGCCAGTATTATCAAATCAGTTTCACAATAAAGATGAAAACATTTAAGAGTTAGAGTTTGATGAATATGTTTAATAGAACTTCAGTCTCCTTTAGAAAAAAAGTTAACCAATGCCCTTATTCAGCGCATCAAAGAGATACAGGTGCATACATAAATAATCCCACAGGAAGAGGACTATATGGCCCAAACTATTTAGCATTCTAGGCTTCCAGAACAATGAAAGTCACAGGTTTGTAACAGTCCTGCTATCCGAACATGCTCCTCAAAAAGCACCTGTTGACCGTGTAGCTGTCATGATGGGTCTAATACTTTTTGCCCACATGCAGAAACACTTACAGAGAGATAGCCAAAGTTTGAAAGTTTATTTTTCTTATTCTTAAGTGATTAGGTGAGTTCAAGGTTGGTGGGAAAAAATGCAGAATGACAGATGCTCTGAAATTGCTAGGACTCCCTGTTAGAGTTGGAGGGTGGTCTGGGGTTCCTGTTTGTGGAAGCCTTGGCTGGTTGATGTTGGAGGTGTCTTTGGAGGGCGGACAGGTATGCTTATGGTGGCACAAAGGAGCTGCGGAGCAGACTGTCAACTGGAAATCTTGAAGAGGTAGGTGTTCAGAAAAGGTTAGCAGTGTACCTCTCAGTTTCTCGAGAGGGTTTCTTCCAGAGCTGGAAGGACTAGAAAAATCCCAGTGGATCTGCAGATTTCCTGCCAAAGATTCACAAAGCAAAGGTAAGAGCATGAATTCACTAGATAAGTTCAAAGATTCACTCAGCATAAGCTTAGTGGGGCTAGAGTACCCACAACAGGCAAACACTCTGGCAAAGAGGTGGTGACAGTCAGCTGCTCAAATACTCCTTTGAGGTGATGACAGATTCACTTCAGGTGTGGGTAATTAAGACGCGTAGGGAAACCCTCCAGGACAGAAGTGAGCATATGGCACCATCTGGTGGATGAATGGTGGAACTGAAAAAGAACACAAAACTACCCCCACAAACTGGAACCACAACAGTACCCCCCTCAACGACCGCCACTCAGTGGTCCAGAAGAGCCAAAGGGCTGAGAGGAAAGGAACTCCGTCATAAGGGACGGGTCCAAAATAAACGAACCAGGCACCCATGAGTGGTCCTCAGGACCATAGCCCTCCCAGTACACCAGGTATTGCCAACCCTCGCCGTGGCGGCCGGCATCCACAATCCCGCGGATTGTATAGGCAGGGTGGCCATCAATGTCCAAAGGGGGAGGGGGCTCAGCCGGGGGGCAGAAGGGACTGGAGTGGACTGGATTAATCTGAAAGACATGAAAAGTTGGATGGATTTGGAGGGAGGTAGGCAGGCGCAGACGGACTGCAGATGGGCCAACAATCCTTTCTATTTCTTATGGCCCAATGAAACAAGGTGATAACTGTCTGGACATGGATTTCAAACCTTTTGACCAATAGTGAATGAGGAGTGGCCCTCCTCCTATGATTCGCCCATCAACAATTCTGCTCTGCTGTAAGGTTCAGAGCAGTAAACGTCCTGTCCCAGACAGCCTTACACTGGCGGATATGGTGCTGGACAGATGTGACCAAGATGTCCTTCTCCTCAGCAGGGGAAAGTGGAGGTTGATACCCCAGCGAGACCTCAATAGGGGAAAAACCAGTGGCATGTGAGGCGTGAGAGTTGTGCGCATACTGAACCAAGGGTAGGTAAATGCTCCAGTCAGATGTGTTGGTCATGGTCAGACATCTAGGAGTGGCTTCCAACTCCTGGTTCATACATTCCACTTTACCGTTCGACTGCGGATGATAGCCAGAGGAGAGTGAAACCTTGGCCTTAAGTGCCAAACAAAAATGTCACCAAACCGAGCTGAACTGAACTGTGGATCTCGGTCGAAGAGGATGTCTTTAGGAATTCCATTTAACCGAAAGACATGTTTCACCAGGAGTTGCACAGTCTGAAAAGCGATCAATTATGGTCAGAATGGTGGTCATACCTTTGGAGACCGGGAGTCCGGTGATGAAGTCGATAGCAATATGTGACCAGGGCCGTTTAGGAGTGGGCAATGGTTTCGTGCACAAATGGGACAGACCAACACAAACTCCTTATCATCCTTTTGGATGGAAGGCCACAGGAATCGCCGATTGATTAAGGCTACAGTTATACTAACGCCTAGATGACCTGAGAACTTGAAAGAATGCAACCAGCTGATAACACAAGCTTGGATAGCTGTAGGTACATAAATCTTATTGGAGGGGCCGGTGCCGAGATCTGGCTCTGATTGTTGTGCTTGCTTTACAAGATCCTCAATTTCCCAGGTTGTCGTTCCCACAGAACAGCTTGGTGGTAGAATGCAGGCAACTTCGGGGAATCATCTGGGGTGTACAGTCTGGAGAGAGCATCTGGTTTAACATTTCTGGATCCTGGGCAAAAAGAAATGGATAAGTGGAATCAAGAGAAGAATAATGACCAGTTGACGAGTTGAGCATCTTAGCGGACTGAAGGTAAGAGAAATTCTTATGTTCCGTCCAGACCACCACAGGATGTTCAGCGCCCTCTAGCCAATGTCTCTACTCCTCTAGGGATAGTTTGATGGCAAGCAGCTCACGGTCCCCAACATCATAATTTCTCTCTCCAGGAGACAGTCTGCGGGAAATAAAAAGCACAAGGATGAATCTTGTGATCAAGATCAGACATCTGGGAGAAAACTGCTCCTACTCCTGAGTCTAAAGCATCCACCTCTAAAAAGAACTGTTTGATGGGATCTGGTTGGATGAGAATAGGAGCATTAGCAAAAAGGGTCTTTAACTGGGTGAATGCAGCATCAGCTTCTGGAGTCTAGATAAAGGGGGTCTTGCTGGAGGTTAAGGCTGTTAAGGGTTGAGCTGTCTGGGATGGGATCTGGTTGGATGAGAATAGGAGCATTAGCAAAAAGGGTCTTTAACTGGGTGAATGCAGCATCAGCTTCTGGAGTCTAGATAAAGGGGGTCTTGGTGGAGGTTAAGGCTGTTAAGGGTTGAGCTGTCTGGCTGTAATTGTGAATAAATCGCCGATAGAAGTTAGCAAACCCGAGAAATCTTTGAACCTTTTTTCTGGTCTCAGGAGTGGGCCAATCCAAAACTGCTTTGATCTTTTCTTCCGTGGGTCTTACCTGTCCGCCCTCGAGAACGAAGCCCAGGAAATAGACTGATTGTTGGTTAAAATCTCAAATTTTAACCAACAATCACCAACAGTAACAACAATCTGCCTGCTCTCTTAAGCAGAGAGCAGGCAGAAGTCAGAAGGGAGTGGCGACCTAGTGGTTAGGGCTTGTAATCCAGGGTTTTTGAGTTCGACTCCCACTCCCATGGACTGCCACTCTGGCTGTCTGAGTAAGACCCTACTAACCACCCTTGACCCCTTCACTCTCACTCCCAACCCATAGACGCAGTTCTAGTTTTTGATAAAAAAAAAAACACTATTGAATTATTCATTTTATTAATCTTAAGAAAATACTACCAATGTTAAAAGACATATTCCTGGCCTTTACACTTGAGTTTTGTTTAAATATTAATACACTAGTAAAAATAAATGAAACCGTTACTGTCCCCTTTTCCTAATTTCATCTTGATGAACTTAACTTTTTTTATCTACAGGCTGGATTTGATATCAGAAATCTGGTCACCTTAGATCACACCCAAGCATACGAAAGAAGACTGGATAATCCACACAATATATATTGTGTGTATGATTAGATACATGAGAATTTAGAGAGAACATTTGTAAGCAGACATTTTCATTCAGTGATTGTCATGGCAGAAAAATACTATGACACTATTATCGGAATACTCCTTAAAGGGCGTAACCCTTCAAGTGAATTTTGCTTTGTTCCCCAAAATTCTTTGAAACGGCCCTGTATATATTAAAATTACTAGAAAATATTACAACTGATTTAGCAGAGATTACAATCTTACTCCAAGCAGAGAAATGGGTCAAGGTTTGCCGTCATACCACAAGCCTTAATTCTTCAGAAAGTCAGCCCAGAACAACAGGTAGAGAAGCATTGTATACCCCTCCAAGGTCACACCCTGCCACATCATCAAATCAAACATAATTACATCATACACATGTAATGAGGAGACATCACTGGCTCAAACCATATAAAAATGTTTTAGCATTTTTAGATCAAGGACAATCCGATTCACAATACCAGAGATCACAGTTAAGAGTCATTCACTTTCTTTGACTGTCTTTCTTTGACTGTCTTTGCTCTTATTTCATTCCCATCTTTCTTACCTACTTATGGAGATGATTATGTTTTATCCTGACAGAAGAACTGTCTTAATTAGATAAACTGCAGGGGAAACATTAGTTTTTATATATAACAGGCAGGTATTATTAGGGTTTAACAAGCACATACATGAATCATAAAAATAATCCTAACAAGTGTTTGCTGGATTTTACTATCAAAGGCTTGAAACATGCACTGCGATATTTCTGTTATTATTTAAAATGAATCTTAACAAAAACATACTTTGTTTACCTGAAAATCTGTTTATTCATTTTTTTTTCTTTTCAGGACCCACTCTGTGTGATAACGAGGATCTGAAAAAACACATACGAGAAAGACCACTGAGATGTACTAACTTTGAAATCGATGCTTCTGATTCAAGTGAATACATTTATTCAACCCTGGATGTTAAAGGATCTCTGAAAGTCAGTTTACTCTTGGATCTGATAAAACCTGAAGGTTCTGGCAAATACCTGGAGCATAAGAAAACCTTCAAAAACCAGTCCAAATTCACTCTAATATATAAGGTGACAACCAAAGTTCAAGAGCTATCGATGGAACATCTTGGACCCAACAACCTTAAGCATGAAAATGTTAAAAACTTAGCAACACATGTTGTCACAGCTATTCTTTATGGAGCCCAGGCCTTCTTTGTGTTTGAGCGGGATGTTTCTGAAGATAAAAGTAATCAAGACATCCAGGCCAGTGTTACAGCCCAAAAAATATTTTGCGCCATGAAAGGTAAAACAACAAAAATGGATGAAGATATGTCAAATGCTGAGAAGTTTGTGTGCAGCTTCTATGGAGACTTTCACCTTGAGAGGCCACCCAGAACCTTTCAGGAGGCCATTCAAGTGTATCAGAGTCTGTCAAACCGACTAGGAACCAACGGACAACATGCTGTGCCAATAAAAGTCTGGATGTTACCACTAGGGAGTTTGTGTCCTTCTGCTCGAATATATTGGCAGATCAGTGAATGGTTCATTCAGGTGGTCCAGAGGGTCATGGATGATTTCAGCCAGTTGGAAACAAGGTGCAGTGATTTACTTACAACTACTGGTGATCAGTTTCAACAAATAAGAAACAAGATTACAAGTTTTCAAGAATTATTACCAAAGTTGAAAGACTTATCCCGACAATGTTTGATACAAAGACGTAGTCAGATCAGCAAAGATCCAAAGAAGGAAGAAATAGAATACAAAAAGTCCTTGGAGAACAGTGATTCCTGTTTACTCAACACACAAGAGTTACTGCAATGGGTTGACTTTAAAGAGCAAGAAATCCGTATCCTGAAACAATTTACTAGAGGACCTAAAAAAATCAAGATTCTTCAATCTGAGAGTTCCTTTTCTGAAACATTCAGTAAAGTCAACCATCTACCTTTATAAAGATGGCGTCCGCATCAGTGAGCACTTTGAGCCTCCTTCAAAGCCTGAATCTGTGACTGTAGCTGACATCAGTCACAACACTGTGACTCTGATGGTTTCTCCTCCCAGATTTGGAGCAGAGAACATCACCTCCTACTCTGTGGAGGTCTGTGTCTGTGGAGAGGATGAATGGAAAGAGAATATAGAACCAAAAGCTGCAGAGATCACAGTGAGAGACCTGAAGCCAAACACAGAGTATTTGTTCAGATTCAGAGCAGTGACCTCAGCAGGTGTTGGACCAGCCCATGTTGTCAGTGATCCCACTAGAACTCTACCCTGCAGCCCTCCTGGAGGACTTCACATTGAAACAAAGATATTTGATGCTTCAGTAATCTGGAAGAAACCTGCTCAGTTTGGAAAGGATGTTCAGATTTCAAACTACATCTTGGAGTACGGAGAGGCAGAGGGTGAGGAGGAGGAAGATCTCCAGTGGAAACAAGTGATAGCAGCGGATGAGCAGGTGGTCATTACTGGTCTTCAATCAGAGACAAAATATGCAGTCAGGATCAGATGTGATTGTGGAAAAGCTGGAAGAAGCAAGGAAAGCATCACTTCGCATCTCTACACCAGATTCACACGACCAGCAGAGGTTCTAAGACATAGTAGTGAAATTATAAGCTCTGGTTCCCCTTCAATTTATAAACTACTTCTGACAGAAGAATACATAAACATAGATGGTTGCAGGAAGTTCAGGCTGGGACAAGAAAAAGAGAAACAGAATCGTACCATGGTTTTGTTTGGGCTGGCTGGATCTGGAAAGTCAACTTTTATTAATTCTATGATTAACTACGTAATTGGTTTGGAGTGGGAGGACAGTTTCAGGTTTAAACTGATTGATGATAATCACAGTCAAACCTCTGAAGTCACTGTGTACCAGATTTTCCACCAGGAAGGTTTCAGAACTGATTATTCCCTGACCATTGTTGATGCCACAGGATTAGATGATGCTGAAAGAATTTTCTTTGAGACTGCATTCATTTTAGGGATACCTCTTTTTTTGGTCAGAAAAAAAGCTGACATCCAAAGTGACAGAAGGATCTTACAACTGCTGTACGATTTATTTAGTCATCCACAAGGTGTCAGTGGAGCTGATGTTGTTTGTCTAACAGTTAAAGCAGCTTTATCTCCCCTTACACCAAAACAAAGACATGATTTTGACTCCATTCTCTCCATATTTGGCATAAGCATGTCAGAAAACTTCAGGTTGCTGGTTACAGGTGCAGACGGCCAGCAACCTCCAGTTTTGGAGTCCATCAGAGCTTCAGGTCTCCCCTGTCCTAAAACTACAGACGGTCTGCCAATCCACTTCAAGTTTAATAATTCAGCTCTGTTTGCAGACAACCGATGTGCTGCTGAAGATACCCCCAGAGAGCAGAGCTTAGAGGAGTCTGAAGTGTTTGACCACATGTTTTGGAACATTGAAACAATTAGCATGAAGAGATTATTTGATCATTTGAAAGTCATGAACAAAACAGACTTGTCCCCTGCAAAGCAGCTAATAAAAGAAAGACAAGAGCTTGAAAAAATTATTGAAGACCTGCAGGGTCACATTACAGTTGGGATAGTAAAGCTTGTAAAGCAAGCACAGTTCAGATCTTCTAAACAGTGGGGTTTGACAATGTTCATCAACTGTCAGCAGTGTCATATGACTTGTCAAAGATCCAGCTGGGAAGCTGTGGATGAAAATGGATACTGTACAAAATGTCCAGGTAGATGTTACCACAGTGTCCATTTTCCCCAGAACTATAGGTGGCGTTATGAAGAGGCAGAAAACAGCCCATCACTATTATCTGACAACCAGTCCATCCAGGAAGAGTTGATAAAAATAATAAACAGATCATTAGAGTGTTTAAACAGACTGAAAGAAATCTCACAGAAGCCAGATAAGATCTCAGTGAGTGAATACATAAGTCTGATTTGTAAAGGAGAGATAGAAAAGATCGAACCAGGCTGGTCGGAGCGACTCTTGGCGCTAATGGATCTCAATGTCAATGTATTGACATACAGACTAAGATCGTTGTTAGATTGAATTGATTTATTTCTAGTAAACAATGATAATGTTAATAACTGGGAATTAAATGCTTACATAAAGGGGATAACTGCACTTTTTAAGGGTATGGATACAAAATCCGTACTATGCTAAATTGACAGTTTTTAGTTTAATAACTTTATACAGTTCCCCTGAACAATAAAACAGGCTTAAATCAGAGGCAACCAGAACTTTGCTCAAAATTTTTTGACGCATTAATAAGGAGTCCTTTTCAATTCTGATGGCTTGCTTTAGAGACTTGTTATATATATTTTTTTTTTTAAAGTACACTGCTCAAAAAAATGTGGATGTATTGTGACGAACGGTTTGTACTGAAACTGTAATTTCCCTCTGGGATTATTAAAGTATGTCTGATTCTGAAAATTAAAGGAACAGTTTGAAAACAAAGCAGATCTCAATGGGGAAAAAAATCCTGCTGTTTATTTCTACTGATATGGACTGGGTGATTTTAGGAAGAAAAGGATGCCACATCATTTGATGGAAATGAAAATGATCAACCTACAGAGGGCTAAATTCAAAGACACCCCAAAAATTAAAGTGAAAAAATGATGCGGCAGGCTGGTCCATTTTGCTGAAATTTCATTGCAGGAACTCAAAATGGTATTCAGTAATTTGTATGGCCCCCACATGTGTGTATGCATGCCTGACAAAATCGCTGCATGCTCCTAATGAGACGACGGATGGCATCTTGGGGTACCTCCTCCCAGATCTGGACCAGGACATCACTGAGCTCCTGGACAGTCTGAGGTGCAACCTGGCGGCAGCGGATGGATGGAAACATAATGTCCCAGAGGGGTTCTATTGGATTTAGTTCAGGCGAGCATGAGGGCCAATCAATGGTATCAATTCCTCCATCCTCCGGGAACTGCCTGCATACAGTGGGCACTGGTTGGAAATGGACAGTTTCCTGCGTGATTCCTGTGTGAATCACTTCGATGTATTTCCTGAGGCCAGTTTTTTATTTCAAAAAGAACTGCAATGTACCCGGACAACCACCAGGCGGCACTTGGGAACTTTTGTTTTTCTCTCCTTAGTCCAGGCTGTTATTTAGATGTTGTCTTTAAAGCAGGTTTATTTGGGATCTTGGTGTGATATTGTGCTATTTTATGATGTTTTGATTAAAATAAAGTTAATGAATTAATTTAACATAGTGACTACATTATCTTATTTCATGAAAATTGTTGCATACTGTTTGGGCACAGTTATAGATACACCCTGCGATCTTATCTGAGAACTGTTTATTTCTATTTATCTGCATCTCTATTATTTAATGAAAAATGATTATAATTAATCTTTTTGGCAAAACAAATAACTGAATCAATAAAGGTCCGTGGATCATCCGTCCATTCGATCATTAGGGAGGAGGGTTCATGCAACGTCATTCCATCACCCGGTATCTCGGTATCCAATCAGCTCACTGACTTTACGCTGTTGATCAAAAAGCCATCTCTGACAATAGCATTGAAACACCACTATTTATCAAGACGGTCTGGCTGCAGCACCGCAGCTGTGAGACCAGTTCCGCTGCAGGCGCCTGTCACAGGCCACCTCCACCGTAGGGCCGGAAATAAACAAATTTAGCCACACCCACCTCCCCCCAACCGACATCACCTTCTAGACGAAGAAGAAGGTTGTTGAACACGCTATAGACCCTCGCCAACAATGGTAAGTTAATTTCTTACTTTTACCGCGAAGCAAAAGATGTCTGGCTTTCATATGCTTGTCAGCAATGTGTCGCTGTAGCGTTATATGTAAAGCACGTGCGGTTACTGAATGTTACAGTCAGTGATTGGCAGTAGCGCCGCTACATGTAGCAAAGCTATTAGTTTTAAGTTCCAGTAGCTTGACCGTAGCATCGCTGCTTTATTTATCAAGTAACTTTCCAGTAGTGACGTTATTATTTTTATCAAGTAGCGACGTAGCATCCACAAACGCTACAAAATCCAGGGCAAAACTAAGAAATGAAACCAGGTTTTTCTATTTTTTGAAACAACAATCGGAGTTATTTGCTGGACATTCACGCATGAGCCTCTATTCTGCCTCTCCTGTCTGTGTCTACTGAAACATGCGCATGCGCACTGCAGTGGAACTCAAAGAATAACACCCGCAGACACAGGGTGGAGGAGGACACAGGAGCAGAGCGCCTTATCTTCAGAGATTTTGAAACCTTGTTGAATCCTCTGATAAAAAGTACGTGTTCAAATGTTTTAAGGCTTATTTGCACAGATAAGATTTTTTAGCTATGGAGGATCAGCTCCTCCCCATGTATAAAAATAAATACCACATGCTCAGTAAATAAATGAACATTCAATTAATTACCCCAAAAACACAATGAATAAATATGTAGGTAGAAATTAAATTATACAGTGAGACATAAATGTATATATATCTCTTAATTAGCTTCTTTATTTTTTCACCTTTTTTGTAAACAGTTTCATTTGTTACTTGAATCGACTGTTTAATTGAGGTCTGAAGAAGTTTTCTCTAAGGGAGACCCTAAAGAAATAAGATGCCTTTTGTAGGGTTTTGTTTTCCCTAGAGATGTCCATTGAATGCAAACTCATAGCCATGTCTCCTTGTGTAGAACACTACACAGTACCTTTAATTTGGTTCTAATAACAGCAGATTGTTTATTTTTTTGTCTACTAGTAAATACTTTAGTTTTTTTATTATGCTGATCATAAAACAATTTTTACACTGTGTTATGTCATTGGCTGATCTTTAATAAATATTTTAACAAAGAAGGTGAAAAAATAAAGAAGCTAATTAAGAGATATATATACATTTATGTCTCACTGTATAATTTAATTTCTACCTACATATTTATTCATTGTATTTTGGGGGGTAATTAATTGAATGCTTATTTATTTATTGAGCATGTATTTATTTATGTATTTATTTTTATATATGGGAGAGCTGTTCCTCCATACCTAAAAAAAATCTTATCTCTGCAAATAAGCCTTAAAACAGATATATGTAAACATCCTGTCTGGTAAATTAGGCCATGAAAATACAATATCTAAGTTTGGCTACTGCTCTCTAATGAGAATATCTTAGTGGCACTCATCAGATTGAACTATCTGGAAATTAAAGGCACCAATAAAGTTAAAGCTGATATATTTTTCTCATTTTTATTTCAAAAAATTGACTGCAGTTGCTTGTTTTAATGAGTGTTTGGCTATGTAAAACAAATGGCTAGTCTTGGCCACATGAGCTCTCTATGGCCAAGAACCGAAATTTGAACACGTACTTTTTATCAGAGGATTCAACAAGTTTCAAAATCTCTGAAGATAAGGCGCTCTGCTCCTGTCTCCTCCTCCATCCTGTGTGTGCGGCTGGCTCTGTGTGTCTCTGCGTGTGTCTGTGGGTGTCATTCATTGAGTTCCACTGCAGTGCGCATGCGCATGTTTCATAGATACAGACAGGAGAGGCAGAATAGAGGCTAATGCGTGAATGTCCAGCAAATAACTCCGATTGTTGTTTCAAAAATAGAAAACCTGGTTTCTTTCTAAGTTATGCCCTGGATTTTGTAGCGTTTTGTGGACGCTACGTGCCGCTACTTGATAAAAATAATAACGCCACTACTGGAAAGTTACTTGATAAATAAAGCAGCGATGCTATGTGTCAAGCTACTGGAACTTAAACTAATAGCTTTGCTACATGTAGCGGCGCTACTGCCCATCACTGTATACCAGTTATTGAATAAACGCTTGTCAGCAGATTGATGAATATGTTTAAATATAAAAATTTTATATTTATTTGTAAGTTTGTAATTTATTTGTTTGTAACTCTTTTAGTCATTTGAATTGAATAGTTAAATGTGTACAAACCCTGTAAATAACTGACTTAAATCACTACTTTCACTCTCACTAATGTTGTGTTGAGAAGCCAAACTGTTGAGAAATAAATAATTTTTTGTCTAAATGTTGTTATCCCCTTACTGCCTGATTTTATTTGCAATTATATATATAAAAAACATAATACAGGCAAAAAAATCTAAATATAAAAAGGAAAAATAAGTTAAATAGTGGATCTAGATCAAGTAAAATTTTAATTCTAATTAATCATGTAATAAAGATAATGGAAAAAGATAGATGACTGAATAAAAGTAAATATTTTTGTCTATTTTTTCTACAGGTAATAACAGCATGTGCTGTCCTGCACAACATCTGCCTGGGAGCCGGTGACATCACGGCCCCAGAGGATGAGGAGGGGGAGAAGCGTGTTGGAGGCAGTCAGTGGTGCTCCATGGCAGGACCAGTTGTCTGCTGAGGAGGTGTCTGCCCTGGAGGAGGGTCTACCCGACCACTGTTACATTTAGATGGCAAGTAGAATCACATTTTAGCTCATTTCAGGGTGATGAAACAGTTTTAGTAAAGTCATTATTTTCTGCGTCTTTTTAAAGTTTTTTTAGTAACATGGCAGCCGTTGATTGGGTCAGCCCTGCAAACCCTGATGGACGATGTGGTGAACAGTGGAGAGAGGCACCCCGACCCCCCAGATGATGTCCCACTCGCAGTCAGAAGACTCCAAGCTCATCTGTGTGCTGCTCAGCCTCTGCAGCATCTAGCCCTGGTGTGTCCTCAGGGATGGAGGCAATTAGGACAGGTGGGGCAAAAGACGGCCTCTGTCCTAATACCTCATCCATGAGGACAAACCAGGGCCAGGTGACAGCAGTGGGCTTCCCACTGACCCCCTGCCCTGTCCCTGGATCTTTGCATTCCTAAAGTAGAGGAAAACAATTTAAATGATATTTTCTGTAGTGTTTCTTTAAAGCTAGAAAAAAAGGAATGTTTGATGATTTGGATGGATTGATGAAATTCTACAGAAAAAGACTTTGGAATGGTAACCTGGAGATTACTTTTTCAAGCTTACTCAAAGTGTAAATTAACATGAATATAATAAATGAAAGATGTTATTTCCCTACACACACATATATATACATACATACATACACTCCGAAGTAGGCAGCCTGCGAATTGAGACGCAGCCATTGTAACCATCATTGACATTCATAATGATGCCTTATTAGACATTGTAGAATTTGTAAATATTTTCTTAATATTAATATTTAGTGCAGTGAGCATGGTGAGGCTTGTGAAAACCACTTTTCTCAGTATACAATGTCGGAGAATGAGCAAGGCAGTTATTGTTGGATCTTCTGTATTGATAAACCTGCTTGTAATTTTGTTTTATAATGCTGTACATAATTAGGATAATAAATATAGAGTATATGCAACATAATTGTTTTAAATTTTGTTCATAATCTAAACCTGACATGTTATCAATATGACAAATTAGATCCCGCTGTGTACTTGTTTAAATAGCACTGTGTTGGAAACAAAGCTGCTTTAGATTTTTAAATAAAGATTTCTTCACAACAATTGCTCATATCCTCATAATCTTTCACATTGGACATATGTGGGAATGTTTGTATCGATTGTGAAAATTGAAGTGTTTAGCTTTATTGAGATAATTGAAGTTAAAGATGCTAGTATTGGAGGCCAAAAATTTCAGGAATTTTCCAAATAAGTTTGAACCACTGCTCCAATCCGGCCGATATTTTAGGGATTGAATATTTGTAGGACCCTCCATAGATCTACCAAGTTTGAAATGTTTGGCTTTATTACTTTTAGAGATAATTGGAATCAAAGATACTATTAGAGGCCAGAAATGCAAACATTTCAGAAATTTTCCAAATAAGTTTCCTCTAGAACCACTGCTCCAATCCGGCTGATATGGGAACCGGAACCACACAGGAGGTCTTCCACAGGGTGGGGACCACCCCCAGGCTGAGGC
This sequence comes from Cyprinodon brontotheroides, assembly GCA_018398635.1. Classification (NCBI taxonomy): domain Eukaryota; kingdom Metazoa; phylum Chordata; class Actinopteri; order Cyprinodontiformes; family Cyprinodontidae; genus Cyprinodon; species Cyprinodon brontotheroides. The sequence continues at coordinate 2,681,772 of JAGKQL010000071.1, forward strand.
TCAGGTTGTACATGTTGCTGAGGATCTGACAGAGCTCATCTGCACAGGTCCTCAGCAGCCTGGGGGGGAGGCCGTCTGGTCCTGAGGCCTTCCTCTGTTTCAGCCTCCTCAGCTGCCTTCTCACCTGCATTGGTGTTACTGTGAGGGGGGAGGAAGGCACGACTGGAGGTGTGGATGGGTCGGGGGTTGGTGGGGAGTGGCGGTGCGTGGGGAAAGGTCTCTCGGGGGCTGGTGGTTGAGGTGTGTGGAGAGTTGAGGGCAGGGAGGGGACCAGTGTGAGGGAGTCAAACCGGGTGAAGAAGCTGTTTAACTCATCTGCAAACTTGGTGTAGGCACAATGCTCTCCACACAGAAGGTCATGTAGTCAGTGATGCATTCAGTCAGGCTGTTGATGTCCTCACCATGAGAGCTTTGGAACATGCTCCAGTCTGTGGTGCTGAAACAATCCCTCAGCTCCTCAGTGGCGTCATCCGACCAAACTTTCACTGACTGTGCAATTGTCCTTCTCACCAGTGGAATGTAATGTGGGGCAGGTAGACAAGGTTGTGATCTGAACGACCCAGCGGGGGGAGGGGGGCGGAGGTGTATGCATCCTTAACATTTGCATAAAAAAGGTCCAGCCTTTTATTGTTCCTGGTTGCATGTGACGTATTGTGTGAGCTGTGGGGAGAGTGGAGCAGAGTGAAGAAGTCTGTTCTAACAAATCCCTATGAAAAGGGTGGATTAAACTTTATCAAAATTCCTGTGTCTCCTATAGATTATGCCAAAGTCTTTGGAGCAATTTCTTCTGGTATTTGCATGTTATTTATCCTCTAAAACAAAAAACACATACAAAAATATATATATATATTTTTTTATTTTTTATTTTTTGACTTCTAGCCCAGGGGCCCCCATCCTGACTTCCAGCCCAGGGGCCCCCATCCTCCTAAATCCGGCCCTGCATACTGGAATAAATTTGTGCAAAACATTGACTGGAAGAAGGTCTAGCTCTTAACCAACCGATATTTGCTAACCACCAAAATTAAAGCAATATCATTTAAAAATAATTCATAAGTTTTACCCGTCTAATGATCATATTGTCAAAAAAAATTTAAAAAAGACATTGAAGTATTGTGGGATGGGAGTCAGTATTAGTAACGATCACGTGATTGGGACGGTACAGGATTAAACATTAACGGGAGCAGACGGGAGCGGGAGCAAACCAATAATAACAAAACAAAAAAACTCAGGATCGATGCCAAAAAATACAAATAAAAAATCCAGTACCTTAGGCCTTGCGCCGCCATTTTGTAGTTTTTTTCCTTGAAGCCTACACTATAATGCGAAGTCAAAAAACTGCATGACCCAAAAACCATCACTGCTTCTCGCTTCTGAGTTTTTCTCCCGAGCTCAAAAAAAAAAAAAAAAACAAGAATGGGAGTGATGGAGCAGTGGGGAGTCATTCTGAATGTAGAGTGGGAGTAATTTCACCAGGAGTGGGACCGGACAGGATTTAGATTTCTACTCTGGCCCGGGATCTGGACGGGACACAATTTTTTTCTGTGGGAGTGGGGACGGGACAGGAGTGAAAAACCACTCCCGTCTCAGACTCTAGTCTGAAACTTGTTTACCACGCTTTGGAAATGCACAGCACGATCACGTGACCAAACTCCCGCGGCAGATAATAAAGTCTTAAACTCACTGCGAGTAAGTCCTCATCTGGGCTGCATATCATGCTGCTTCACGTGAACATGAGCCGAGCCGCACCATCTCTCATTCACACAAACACCCGCCAGACCATGACACATATAATATGGAATAGGGTAAATAGAATTATAAAAATATCTAAACACTGTGGCTATAAGGCATGCAATATAATAGACCTATATATACAGTAAGATAAAAATGTAGAATGATAATCCCTATGCTCTAATGTAATAAAAAAGTGATTAAAAAAAGTAGAAAAACATTACTCAGCCACACCTGGGACCGAACCCTCAACCTTCAGAACAGCAGACCACTCACTCTACCCTCTAAGCTAACTGCTACCTCAACACGTCACGCCCCTCCCAGTTTTGCTCATTGAGCTATCTAATCCTGACTCATGGGACGCCTGAAATGGACCTTCAGACTGCCTGGGCTTATTATTTCAAGGCTATAGTAGTCACATGTTTTTTCACATCGCATCGTGAAACACGGGGAGCGTGAGTGAAGTGTCCATTTCCAACCAGTGCTCACTGTACTCTTCGCCACGCGAGGCCGGGCATTGTCGTGCACTAGGAGGAACCCAGGACCCACTGCATCAGCGTAGGGTCTGAGGATGGGTGCAAGGATTTCCCGATACCTAATGACAGTCAGGGGGTGCAGTTGTCTAGTATAAGGTCTGTGCGTCCCTCCATGGATATGCCTCCCCAGACCATTACTGAGCCACCACCAAACCGCTGATGCTGAGCGATGTAACCTTCTGGCGCGTAGCATGTATTGATGTGCCCTCCTTGAGGAGTTGGGCTGCCTATGGATCCTCTGTAGGGTCCAGGTAGCGTCTGATGCTAATAGTAGTGACAATGACGCTAGCCAAATGCAAAACTGGTGAAAGAGTCAGAAGAGGAGGAGGGGAAAAATGTCAGTGTCCTCCACTTGTAAAACCATTCCTGTTTTGATGGTCGTCTGGTTGTTTGCCCCTCTAGTGCACCTGTTGGTAATGTGCTTAACACCAAAGCAGCTGAAACTGATTAACAACCCCATCTGCTACTTACCTGACAAAATCAATATCCCAGAAGTTTAATTAACTTGATTCTATACTCTGATTACAAAGTGTTCCTTTAAATTTTTTTTGAGTAGTGTATAAGCTAGTAGCTTACTTTGGTTGCATGCAATTTGTTTCTAATAATGAGTGCACCTTGCTGTTATTTTAATTTAGATTTTGTATTTTACACCTTCTATTGCTCAATTTGTTTATGAAGCTCTCTTCTATATCTACCATGGCAACTCTGTGTTATTAGCAGTATTATATAGTGCAAATGTTTAATATGTACACAAGTAAGAATGGGGGCTAAGCAAAACAATCTCAATTCTTTCGAGGCTACTTTGGATCAGATATGATTATTCTTTCAAATATTTTGTTGAAACAGATAACTAACCTCTCCCAGTAGAGTGCCTCCTTAAAGCCAATCTGGCATGTCTGGTCTTCTATGAACATCCCAGTCTCAACAGTTGATGGAACTCTACCATATAGGGACTGTGGCAGGCACGTTTAATACTTTTGTAGACACCCAGGGAAACAGATTGTTACTTTTCAATATTAGAAGAATGAATGTTTAAAATCACCAGTTCTAGTTTGATTGTTAATAAATAACACTAATTATCAGGTACTGTATTTATCAGATCATAGTGGTTAGGGCTGAGTGAGGTATAATCTGATGAAGACATGATGACCAACAGTAGGCCAAACTGGATCAAGCTACATTAGCGGGGTGTCTCTATGTTGAGAGTCACTCCCCACACAGGGTCTGGACATGAAATAACCTTTACTAAAAGAACTCTATAATAGCTCATTTACAGATCCCTTTTCTCTAGACCATCCTCTAGGACCACCTGTGGTTGTAATCGCATGTTTTGGAGATATACAATCATTGTCTTCATAAATATTTATTAAATCCTTTACTAATGTTGTAACCCAAATTACCAACTGTTTTTAATACAACTGAAACTTAATACTGGAGCCCAGTGTTTTATTATATATTGATTCTAACTTTTCTGAATTATCTTCATGCTAAAAACAAACATGTAGTTGGCAAAAGAATAAATTATCCCATAGCAAACCTAGTGACATTTCAGGAACAGAAGAAAGACCTAAGAGGATCTTTTCCCAGCCCTTGGTGTCCTCCAGCCTCCTTTACTCTCCCAGGCCTGGGTCAACTGCAGAAACCTTTTGTAAATTTTACTCAGTATTGCTTTGTGTGATCTAATTGTATAATTGTAAGCATTTTTAGAAGTAACACTCACAATTGTACAATATGAAAAAAGTCAAAAGCACCATTCAAATCTGTACAACATAATGATACATTGGCTTGGTAACTCTGTTCAAAACATCATTGCAGAAAAACAAATACTATAAACCTTTATATTGTAATGTCCTGTAAAGAGGCTAATGCTTCCCCTGCATTTTTACATTTATTGGCTGTACAACAGCAGATATGGTCCTTTTATAGAAATTTGATGTGTATTTAACAGTGCAGGATAAATATGTTCAAAAGCTTTTAAAAAAACTAAATGTGGTAGGCTATGTCAGTAAAAAGAAGCTGAAAGTGTAAACTTAAAGAATAGTACACCCAAAACATGATTAGCGCTTCATTTCTACTCACCCCAAAATGCTGAACAACACTCTGGAGTACTGCTTTTGATATCTCAAATGCATCTGGAGATCTGGGAGGCTTCTTGCTGTCTGCTGACATTCAAATAATGGAGGTCTATGGTGCCCCGAGGCAAGAAAGGTCCATAAAAGTCCACAAAAAAACATGTCAATATTGCACCTCCATACTGCTCGTCCAATGTATTCCAAGAGTGTTTTCTGAGTGGATAGCGTCCATAATTTACTCGAAACAAAGTAATTTAGAATGTTTTTAGAGCATAAACAGTAGTGTATGGGATTTCCTAAAAGCGGTTCACGAAGTCTCACGAGAAACCGCGACGGACCAAACCAGGCGAGATAACGCATTCAGCTGCGGCAAAGAACTCATGCTCTTCCTCCAGCCACTCGAAGATCCCCAGACATTTTTTTCTTTTGTTTGTTTCTTTTCTTTGCACAGGTAACAGCAGCATTTCTTCTTCTAGCTTGCATTATCAGCAGAGCAGACACTGAATGTGCACACTTTAGGTCTGAATAAGTTTGCCGCAGTTTCCGTAGACTTGTTCAAAATAAATTTATTAACAAAAATCATTCAGCTCCAAGTCAAACATATTTCAGTTTAAAACTCTTAACTAAAACTAGTGAAACTCAACTAAACTAAACTACTATGTGTCATGATGGGTCTCAGAGATTTTAGCAACATGCAGAAAACCACTCAGAGGCATGGAAAAAGTTAACAGCTTCTTGGTGAAGTTGACAAAGCTCAGAGAGAGATAGATTAAACAGGTAATTTTCAGATGGGGGTATCCAGCGGTCTGGTGAACTGTAACCGGAAACTCTAGGGGGAAGATCACAGAGATGAGTTGAAGGTCTGTAGGGAAATTGATCGAAGGGGATAAATGGAACAGTTTGACTCACATTGAATGGTTTTTGATTGATCCTTGGGTCCAGTTTGTGGGGGAATTGTCCAGAGATGATGGTTACTTGTTGGAGGGTGGAAAGGCAGACTAATGGTGGGTCCTGAGGAGCAATGGAGAGGACTGTCACAGACTTCTGAGGAGGACTTGAACGGATCAGGTGAAGGTTTCCCCTTGCTCAGTGTATGACGAATAATTCCTTCAAAGGGGAGAAGGACCGGGCTTATCCAGTGGATCAGGGAGTTATCCTGCCGGAGAACACAGAGGAGACAAAAAGGTAAAAAACCTTAAACTCAGAGGCAAAGACTCAGAAGTTAGACTCAGCTAATCTTAGTGAGGCTAGAATAGCCAATACTGGGAAACACTCTGGCGTCAAGGTGCTTTGACAGTCCGCTGCTCAAATACTCCTCTGGTGATGACCCAATGAGCCGCAGGTGGATGTGTGTGTGTGTGGTGTGTGTGTGTGTGTGTGTAGGGGGGAGGCAAGGCCCTCCCGAAGGCCAAACAGGGGAAAGGGTACCATCTAGTGGGTAGAGGGAGAAAATAAAGAAAGAAAACAAAAACATCACTCACAAACAGAACCCTAACACAATGTTCAAAGAGGAAGGGGAAGTATGGTTGAAAACTATACTGTGGTTCAAAATGGATCTTTTGTTTGAAAACCAAAAGTTTATCTAGAAGAATTTTCAGATGAGATCAAAGCTCATTTGCTTTTCACTAATTTAGAGAGTGAAAGGGTGAATGAGGTGAATAAATCATTATTTGGCCAAATAATGTTTTATTAAATGATTTGCTTAATCAGGAACCAATAACCTTTAGTTAAATGATTATTCACCCTCTTTGAAATAGCTAGCAGCAAATAGACAGGAGGATTCCATTAAATGACTTTTGGTCATACTTGCTAATCAAACTGTAATGAGCACATGAGGAACACATGAACACTAATGTTATATCAGTGTTTAAACACTTAGTGAAATAAAGCTGGTCCAAGCTTTAGCAACATCTCAAAACATCTAACTGTAGCATAGCAAGCAGTCCATCCTGTTAGCTTTGTCTTTACTCATCAGTAAACACATGAAATGATCAAAATAATCAAAAGACATATGTTCTGTCCCTAATTATGCCAGACCTGCAAACCTTTTGTCCATGATCATTTGGAAGGCTTGAGTTTTTATTCAGCAGGTAGGCTCACAGCAACCAGTGGTTTTCTTTGTCCATGTGGCTCATACCAAGTATTCCTTAGGAGACATTATCATCCATTCTGACTCTATAAGTTCAGAAACTCAAGACAAATGTGTTGTAAAAAGTCTGTCTTGCATCAGTTTTGTTCTGAGAAGTCAACCCTCTCCTTATCATTGGTCGTTCTGGAGATCTGGGCTTTTTGCCTGTATATCCACTTTGGCTGCTTCATCTGACAAGGACCCCAGGCAGCTTGATGGGAAAGAGAGAAATACTATGTGTGTTGTTGTCTGTACTGTCCTCAACACAGAGGAGGTTGGCAAGTCATACCTCTGGAGTAGTTCCTGTGGAGGCAGTCGGCTGAAAGGGGTGGGGGGTTCTAGAGGTCTTACAACTGCTTATGAGCCAAAATTGCAACCTCTTCTCTGGTCATCATGTCAAGAGGAAATATGAACACTGGTTCCCAATGTCCAAAAACCATATTCATGGCATATGGAACAACATTGGTGTGAGTCCAGTCCTGTTTATTATTGATGTGATAACCAAGGAACTTGAAACTCTCCACTGTTTCTATGTCCTGACCCTGAATGTTCAAAGGGGAATGAGGTGGGGGTCTCCTTCTGAGGTCGATCACCATCTCCTTGGTCTTACTGGTTTTAAGACACAGGTGGTCTTCTCACACCAGTCGATAAAGTTAATGATGACCAATCGACACTCCTGCTCATTTCCCTCAGAAACATAGCCTACAAAGTCATCAGAAAACTTCTGGAGATGGTAGCTGTCTGTGTTGTAGGTGAAGTCCGAGGTGTAAAGGGTGAAGAGTAACAGAGACAGAACAGGGCACTAGGGGTGCCCCAGTAATGTAGACTATCACCTTTTACTGACAGCTGAGCAGCTGCATGTTCTGAGGGCATTCGGTGAGATAGTTGATGGTCCAGGAAAAGTCAAAGAACATGACTCCTACTGTGCTCCCAGTAGTCTTTGTCAATACCTTAAACAAGTAGGGCCATTGCCGTGATTGCCACTGTTGGCTCAGATTTTGATACGGCCAAATAGATTATGTTACACAGTCTACATAAATAATTGCCAGCTGGACATTTCTCAATAAGCCGCTTTGATCTGGATTAATTATTTTTGATAAAATATCACCCTGTCTATTTGCTAACAATTTTTAAATCACTTTATAATCAGTGTTCAGTAGTGAGATGGGCCAGTAAGAAGTACACTTCAATGGACCTTTATTTTTTTATTTTTCTTATGGGTAAAAGTGATTATGGCAGTTGTAAAGGATTCAGGTAGTGTGGTGCATATTGGCTAAAACATTTATTACATCTGTAAGTAAAAGGATGAGCAGGTCTTTAAATTCCTTGTAGAATCTAGGATGGAACCCATCCCCACCTGGTGCTTAGCCTGAAGTTAACTTAAAGTTTAATTAATCTCTGCCTCAGTGAACTGGAGCTCTAGATTGTTTTGATCTTCTTCATCAATTTTTGACAATTTGATTGTTGATAAGAAATGGTCAATATATGTGTTGTGCCATATGCCATGATCATACTTTTGGACATTGGGAACCAGTGTCCATATTTCATCCTGATAGGATGACCAGAGGGGAAAACGCAGCTTTGGTGAATAACAGCTGGGGACTTCAGCAGCCCCCCCTTTTTCAGCAAAAGCAGCCACAGGCAAGTCACATGGAAACCAGCAGAGGTGTGAAAACCTACCCCCTCCCTGAGAGGACAGAGAAAACCATAGAGCACACAGATTTCTGTCTCTCTCTTCTGCTCCAGCCTCTTTTGCCTCCTTCTGCTCCTGGTCTCTCTTCTGCTCCTGCGCGCTCAAAGCTGGGGCCCACAGTGGGAGATGTGGGCCCCAGGGGAACCAGATCCCCAGAACCATCAAGGATAAGTCAAAACCTTTCAGAACCGAACTGCTGCAAACAGACCTTTTGCAACACATTTCTCTTGAGGTACAGAACTTTTAGAGAGCCAAACTGGATGAGGACCATGACCTGGGTGTGAGACTGAGGGGACCCCTGCTGTGAGACTGAGACAAAGACCTGACTGCAGAGCTGCAAAACTATGGATGAAACTCAAGCTTTCCAAATGGACATGGAAAAAGGTTTGCAGGTCTGGCATGATTAGGGACAGAACAAGCAATGTGTCTTTTTGATGATGCTAATCATATCGTGTGTTTACTGCTGAGTAAAGACGATGCTAAAGAATGGACTGCATGTTACAGCTATGCTACAGGAATATGTGTTGAGCTGTTGCTAAAACTTAGACAAGAAACTTTATTCACTAAGGATTTAAACACTGATATAACATTAGTGTTCATGTGTTCCTCAAATGGTCATATTACATTTCCATAACCAACTATGACCAAGAGTCATTTCCCACGAGGTGGAGACTCCTGATGTCTATTTGCTGCCTAGCTAAAGAAAGGGTAAAAGAATCATTTAACTAAAGGTTATTGGTTCCCTTGATTAGCACAAATCACTCAATAGAACATTATTTGCACAAATAATGTTTTATTAATTCACCCCATGGATTTGCATTGTGAATTGGTCTGAAAACATTTAATTTCTTTAAAATTAGAGCTAAAAAGATACTAATTTGATCATATCCCATATTCTTCCAGATAAATCCTTTGGTTTCAAACACAGAAGTCCATCTTTAAACTGTAATATGTTTTTCAACACGCTTTCCCCTTCCTCTTTGTACATAGTAGTTAGTTTAGTTTTAGTTGAGTTTTACTAGTCTTATTTGAGAGTGTTAAAGTGAAATACGCTTGACGTGGAGCTGAATGATTTTGTTAATTAAACTCTTATATTTTGAACAGAAGTTGTGGTGAATTTATTCTATGTATGTGCACAATTAATTGTTTGACCATGATTAGTGCTCGAATCACTCTTTCATCTATTGTTCTAACACACAGATAGTAAGACTCTGTGTCATAAACACTATATAACAGCTGAAATAATGTCTGATTAAATAAGATATTTTACCACCCTGTACAGGGGAGGGCAATAAACATCTTGAAGTATCAGAAACATACATTTCCAGCGGGCTGGGAATAGAAAAGAACATAAAATCACAACATATGTCAAATCAACAGGCACTTCACTTTTTATCATTTAGAGTAGAAGTTTTGAAATTAGTCATTTATCTCAACTAGACTATATGAGATGGTACCCTATTCAGTTTGATTAGCATCACTTGTCCTACTGCTTTCCTCTACCTTCAACTGAAATGACAAACTTTTTATGTGCCTTCTCTCCCAACTCCTAATACCTTTGTTTAGTTTATTTCTTTCTTTTGTGTTTAATGTATTGTATTGGTGTTTTTTATTAACTAAAGATTGATAAGTCATACCATTTGTTGGGATCCGGAGACTTGCCCACCAGAGGGCGCCGAGGATCCCTTCTTGAGGGCTTCTGCTGTCTGTTGGGATCCAGAGGCCTGCTCATCAGGAATCAGCCTACCTGCACTCAGACTGCCTCAGCCTAGCTCTCAGCTCTCCTCCTGCCTGCACTGTGTTCCCAACCTGGAACCTGCCCGCCAGCACTCAGAGCTCTCAGTTCTCCTCCTGCCTGCACTCAGCTCAACCTCTGCTAGCCCTCAACCCTCGGTCTCCCAACTGCCTCTGGATCCACAAGGTTCCCCCCCTCTCTGCAGCTCTGCTCATCTCCTGATCAGCGGTGAACCTAATCCAGGACCTGTTTTATTATTTACATTTCTTAAATAAACCTTTGAACTTTTCTCCTGCCTCCGAGTGTTCTGCATATGGGCTAGGTTCTATTACCCATCATGACACCATTTCCTTGAAAGCCTTTTTCCAATTGCAACATATCTTTTTTTTTAGCTTTTTGATATCTTCTGTGTATTTATAGTTTAGACCCTTTGTATAATAAATAATGTTTTCCCTTAAACAAGCTTTTAATGGATCCAATAAGATTAACCAGTTGGGAGAGGAACCACAATTAGTATCACTGAAAAAACTTAATTTGGTTTCTTATAAATGCACAAAAGCCGGCTCTCTTAAGAAGAGTGGGGTTTACATGTCATCAAAAGGTCTTCTAGAGACACTAGGAAATGAAATAGACAAGGTTAATGGTGAGTGGTTAGACAAAATTCTGGATAAATATTCAGTTTCCTATACTCTATGAAATAAATGGGTGTATAGCAAAAATAAGTGAATTCTAGTTTGGGAGCTATGAGGGTATGAGTAAAATGAATAGGCACGAGTCTGAGGGTGAATTTGCCTCAAAATATCCAATAAGTTTAGGTTAGTCTTTAGTTCTTTCAACTTAATGATTGTCTTGGTTGAACTCTCCAAAACAGGATTTAAGCAAAAATTAAAATTGCCCCAGAGAGATAAGGACACCTTATGACAAAAGGGTGATTTATGGACTCAAACCATCTCCCCAAGTTAACCAGTGAAAAATAAGGGGCAGAATTTTGTCCCACTTTAAATATCGCAGGGGAAACGTGTTTCTGTAGTTTCAGTAAAAAAACAAAAACAAAAAAAAAAACAATAACTTTCCTACCAACAATGCCAAGCAATAATTCCAAGAGCTTTTTATTAAAAGCAGAGAATTAGCCACGGCAATGGAAGAAGAATCTGTATTACCTGACCAATGTGAAGTAACTGTGAAACATGACATAACTTTTTCTGTCTGTAAAGAAATGGAGATGCAATGGATGAATCCGGGACCACACCTTCTGTGAATGATGCTTCAACTTCAACAGCCCTAGACAAAAGACCTGAGTTGTCGAGTGGAAAATCTTTTTTACCCGAGACACCAATTTCCATATTCCAAGCTTCTGACCAAGCTTCGATGCTCCTAAGAAATCTGCATTTTATTTATGCCAGTTTCAGCATAACCTCCCCAAGAAGCACTGTGACGAGAATGGTCTTTAGAGGGTTTGGGCATGTTTGGTGCATGGGGATACATCTGCCAGAATGAAACCAGATTGCTCTATCTTTACCAACCTGATGGAGAGGAGAAGCTCACTCCTGTTTCTGAGAAAAGTAACCTTACCTATAATCTTACCTATATATAATAACTGGGCAGTGCTGAGGTTGGCCATCCCCTACAATACGGAAATAAAGGAGGCATTTGATACTCCACGTTCACCCTTGACCTAAGCGTAAGGCAGGAGAAACTGAAACCTTTTTCACAAATAGAGAAAACCCTAACATCTTAGAACAACAGCAACGTAAAAAAAAAACAACAGAATATCATTTAAAAAATCAAACAACAAGTTTGCATTACTACATCAAACATCTTCGGTTTTGCAGTGGGAATTCTGTGCTTGCATGTTTTAGAAAAAGTTTTTAAATTACATTTTATTCTCTAGTTTCTAGATGTGATTAGAAAAAGTTACATTATGAAGATTTTTTTTTCTAATTTTTGCTGTTTTCCTTTTTTTCTTAACGTAAATAAAGGAGAAAAGATTAAAAACCTGTCATTATTTTTGAGTTCAGGTGTAAGGAATAGGATATCTTATCGTGAAGCTATAAGAAAAGTGTACTACAACCCTCAAATCCTGGAGGTTTTGGGGGATGAATCTTTTATCTTTGATCTATGAATTCTCAAATATTTAGATGTAAACGGCATGCTTATCCATCTGTGTCTCAAAATTACTAACACAGATGGTAGTGACCTAGCGCCAGACGCTCCCGTCAGACTCATCAACTATCCTTTAAATACCATCTTTAGTCAGTGCGATGTGACCTTGGGAGAGAGACTTATTTCTCAAACAAGTGTCACCCATCCCTACAGATTGTCATGATGGGTATTAATGCAAGCCCAAGATGCAGAAACACACACAGAGAAACTGGGTAAAAGTTCAAATGTTTAATAAAGTTCAGACACACAAGGTATAAGCACACAGGGACTGGAGTGGATCGGGGGCTGGTTCACTGGAGACATGACTGGGACTGGAGACTGAAGATTAGCAAAGTTCATGTGAAGCTAAGCACTTAGCTTCAGGCTTAGCCTGGCACGTTCTGAGTAGTTTTGAGCTTCCAGCTCACAGTAAGAAACAACAGAGGAAAAGCCACGAGAGGGAACCTTCAGGCTGAGCTTCCAGCTCAGCGTGAAGGGGAACAACAGGGACACTCCATATGGGGTACCTCTAGGAAAACTCCTCATGGGAAGTGGTTGGGTTCACACCATGTAAGAGATCTTGGGGTGGCTCACCAGGGCAGATAGCTGGTTAACTCTCCTAGAAGCTGCAAGCCAGAGACAGGTTGCCTGAGAGCAGTTCATCCAGAGCTTCACATGGAGACAGAAGGTTAAGCTCATCCAGAGCCTTCACAAGGAGACAGGTGGTTAAGCTCATCCAGAGCTTTCCCGCGAGGAAGACTGGGGGTTAGCTCATCCAGAGCTTTCACGAGGAGACTGGGGTTAAGCTCATCCAGAGCTTTTCCTTTTTTGAAGAGCAGGATTCCTGTGAGGCAGAGACAAGGAAGGATTAGATTCTGATCTCACACTAGAGAAAAACAAAGGATCTTCAGTAACAGAGGCTCAGGAAGCTAACCAGCTAAGATCAACACTGCGTGCGGTGTAGAATCCAGGTCTGAAGGTAGCTTAAATACTGTGGTCCTCCTGATTACTAGATCAGCCACAGGTGTGTGAGAGGCTCCAGCTTCAGAAGGACTCCACGGGCGCACTCTGCTGGAGGCAGAGTGTAATCTCCAGAACCAGACAGTGACTCCAGCCCTAAGAGAAGAGCAGAGAGAGAGAGCAGAAGAGGATCCTCTCGCGCCCTCTGGTGGGCAAGCCTGAGGATCCCAACACAGATGTATAATTAAAACATTGCTCAACTATTCAGAAGATACATTAAAGAGTGTATTCAGTGCAGGCATGTTTTTTTTTTTAGATTTGGGGTGCTATTGATTCAACCGTTGTCACCAATGGGCATAATCTGCAGTAGCATTGAATCATAGAGCCAATTCTACTGCAGAATCTAAAGAGGCTCATTCGATAGGAGCTCTACACTGGGATATATTTTTCTGCAAAAGACTCCTTCTGAATTCTATTGATATGAGAATCAGATTACCACGAGCCAGCATCACATTTTGTTTATTGGGGCTTGCAATTCTATTTATCGACTAAAGATATTAGGGGCTTTTCTATTTGTGAAAAAGGTTTCAGTTTCTCTTGCCATACACTTACAGTAATGCACTTTATTCACTGTCGAGAGTTAATTTGAAACTGTATTCTATCCCAGAAAATTCCAAGAGGATCTATTTCTGGGCGCTATACCTAAATATGTGGTTCTTGGTTTAGTGCACCTCAAAGCCTTTACTAGAAGGAGAGATTTATCGCCCTTTCACTTAAGGTACATGAATTTAGAGTTTTTGGTGCTTTGCAGAGATGGAAAACAGATCCATCTCTGCAGATATAAAGCTTTTCAACCCCAGTTCAACAAAGGGGAACTCTGCGAGGGAAGGTATACGGCTTGATTATCTCCACGGGTTGTCATTTGAAAGATCATCCATTCAGAATCACCCATAAGGAATTTAAAAATGGTTATACACTGTTCGTTTTTAATCTTAGTCTGGGAGTGTCACGATTTGGTTGTGGTTTGTTGACCCAAATGCAGAGGCAGGGAGGAAGAGGTGAATTTCTTGATGATTTAATGAAAGGTTAACTGAATACAGAGGCAGGAAATCCAAAAATCCAATTATGAAAACAAAATCCAAACGAACAGGAAAAATAGAATCCAAAATCCAAAAATGAAAACAAGGTCCAAACAAATAGGAAACCAGGAGTCCAAAAATCAAAACATAAAAACAAGTCAAAACAAACCAGAAACCATGGAGACATCAAGGGGATCACTATCACAAGGAAGAAGGCTCAGAGAGACGGCATTGGAGGAAGTAAGACGAGGAACCAGCACCAAAGAACTGAACAGAGTGAGTATTTAAGGGAGACTGAAACAAACAGAGGACTAACGAGCAGATTGGGAGCAGGTGTGAACAGAGCAGGAGAGGAAAAGGAGCTAGGGAAAAAGGAGAACACAAGAGGGCAGCAGAGGGTAACAAATAAAAACCTAAAACTGAAAATAACCATAAAAAAAAACAACAAAATAAGAATTAAACCACTAAGACTATAAAACATGGAACAAAGTAAAACTGAATACTTAAAAAAAACATAACAGAGCCAGGACTGAGACAGTAACTAAGAATAAACCAGCGAACACAACAAAATAAAAAATGAAACCACTAAAACTGGAAAACAAGGGACAAAGCAAACCTGAACACTCAAAAAGAAAACCAGAACTCTGACAGGGAGGAGAAGTGAAGCTCTATCTCCTGTTTCTCACGGTAATCTGAGGCTGGAAATGAGCTTCAGAGAACCACTACCTCACACTACTACACACGTCATTTATAACTGTTACGATTCTATACTGGAGAATGACTCAAGGAGACATGTTTTGGTGGACTGTTATTAAAAATGAATAATCATCAATTGAATTCCCTCTATCATCTCTTGGGAGATGTGTTTGGAGGAGTCCCAGTCTGAGACCAACTTAGCCTGCTACCACGCCGTCTTACAGAGCCTCTTTAATTTATTGTTAATAACACCCCACAAACATTCCGGCTAAACACTGGTTGGCTCCCTGGAAAAGAATTGCGAATCCACTTTTTTTTTATCTTACGGCTTCCACCCAGAAGTAAGGTTTCCACCCTCCCTTTATTTTTTTCATTTTTGAAAGAAAGGTTCTAAAAAATATTGTATCATGATAGACAACTTCAACACACTCTTTGCACTGTTTATGGACAGCATTGCATATTTTATTTTCAATGCATGAAGTAATAGAGTTGTATGACAATGATGTTTTAAAAAGATGTAATGGTTTCGGACTTGGTAAAAAAAACAACTTTGCATTAAAAACGTACATTCTGCTCCTTTAACCAGGGAACATGTTCTTTGAAAATGTTTAAAGATTGTTATAAATTGTGATGTTTTGAAGAAAAAATAAGAGTTAATGCTTTAAATATTTATTTTTTTATTGTTTTTTTATATTTTTTATTATTTTTTATTTATTTATTTATTTTTTATGATTATTATTTTTTTATTAAATATTTCTAAAAATGGCTTTATTGATAATCAATGAGCATATGGTTTTATTTTCACAGCAAAGATTATGAGGAGAAGGTGACTCCGGTTGATGGATTTCTTCTTCTCTTATATTCGCTCATTCTTTTTTCTTCACTCGCTTAATCCTCCCTCATTTAAAAAAATGTGGAGAGAGCATACAATTATTTTTTTCTCTCACAGAAGGCCTCTCTTCCTCCTTCTCTTTTTTTAACGGTATTGTTCACGTTAATAACAGACGATACAGAAATGTTTAAATAACTGTTACGTATGTTCATTTCTATATCTGTTCACTTTGGACCGAGTAATAAAAGGCTAATACAACATCAGCACCACCCATTTTTTATTATTATTTTTTCTGAGCCTGTATTACCTCAGAAGCTAATTTAGGTAGATAACTAGCCCTTAAAGATTACTGCTTGTTTTTCTTTATCCATGTTGTTCTTCATGATCAAAGTGTTTTGATGTACTATAGCAACAGAAACTTTAAACATTGGTTTATGATCAACAGATATTTTTCTTCACATTATTTACAGTCTATAATTTTCCTTATTGAATAATGATCTTTATTAGATGAGCAAAATCCTAAAAACATATGTCTTTCTATTAAAGATCAAACAAAATAAGCAGTAGAGTGTCATCCGCCCACACCCATTTTTTTCAGGTGTATATGTACAATAACATATAATATAGTAATATAATGAAAAATTATATATATATATATATATATATATATATATATATATATATATATATATATATATATATATATATATATATATATATATATATATATACATAACAAATTTAGAAATAAAATAAGTAGATTTTTTATAATTTAGGACTGGAGTTTAACCACCAGTTTCTGAAGCAGCTGGTTTAGCTAGACCTTAAAAAACTGTGGGCTAGATGGTTCCGCTAAAAGGATGTTTTTCTTTTCTCCACTGTTGCCAGGGTCAGTAATAAAATAATAAAACAATAAAACAGACTTCTTTAGATAATATAATCGCTGGTTGGAAAACTATTTTGCTGACATGTAACAAGAATTGGTGCATAAAAGAGATAAAGTAAAACTGAAACAAAACTACTTGGCTTTTTTGTCATAGTCATGTGATTTCATTGCTACAGTCTGATCTTCGCCAGAAACCTTCCCTCCTTCCCCTCATTTATATAAATGTGATGCATTTCTCTGCAGAGAACATAAGGGAGAGAACAAGCTGGAAGAATCATCTCTGTTGATCCAATGCTGTAAGTTAAATTTTTCATAGACATAATTGAAAAATGTAATTTAAGATTCTTCATGAGGAATAAATTTACAAAGCAAAATAAGACAGTAATAAAAAGAATTGAGAGACTTATTAAAAGATTACCTATTTATTTTTTGTGCAAAAAATGCTAACAAGTGATGCAGTTATCTGAGTTGGGATTTGGTTGTACTTTTTTAAATGCATTCATGTTTTAATTTATTTCCACTTAGTCATCAATAATTTTAGCATATTTTCTTTCAGTTTTGTTTAATTTTGAATTTAGTTCATTTTAAATTCACTTCAGAAAAATTATTTGATTGTGTTGATGTTTCCATTAACCTATTTTTCTGCGCATTTTAAATAATGCTTGATGAAAGCAAAATTCGAGTAACTAAATTTCAAAAGAAAATAATTTTTTTGATGAATAGAAGTGTTTTTCAAAAAAGTGTAAAGGAAATAGAAGTATTTTTTTAAATAACTTCTGACATAGTAAATATTTACCTCATAGGACTGATAAGCTGTGTCTGCCGCCACTGGCATCCCAAATGCAGCACAAAAATCACACTTCTCTATGTGTATGTGTATGGATAAACATGATAAAGTATGTAAAACTGTTATGGGAAAAGGGTATTCACATGTAATTGGAAATTAATATTTACTGACCGCTGTGACGCAATCATTACAACTTCAGTCCATGACTCTGAATTTTGACTCAGCTGTTAAAGCCAGGCGTAACGTCAACTAATGGCGTTAGCTTTTTCATTACCTCATTAATTAGTTCCAATGGATGGAAATATGTCTATTTTGTATTATTAATTGTTTTTGGTAATTTTATCGGTTCACTTCGAATTGCTATCACAATTAGATGGAACAATGGCTAATTCTTTCCGTAAAAGGAAAATAAAATGGTCTTATTTTAGTGTTCAGGTGCAGGAGCAGTGGGGTTTTTTGTGGCTTTGTTTTGTTGCACGCTGCCCTCACGGTTTGAGTCAAAACCATATCTTCTCATGTTTTTATTTTGTCTCAAGAGCAGTCTAAGCCATGGAAGGGGAATCCTGCAGAGCTGTGGAAGTGGCGGCACTTGGCCGACCATTTGGCCTTGGAATGCTATATGACTGCCGCACTGATTTGCTGGTCCCTGGTAAGAATTCAGAGCTTTCTACGCTGCAAATTTTTCAAAGTAAAAAACAAAATACATTTATTTAGAATATTACTCATGGCACATGGAGATTATCAAGAATTCTTTTCTCCTAATAAGATTAAGTGAAGCAGAAACCAATGCAATGCTTGAGTGTGATACAAAATATAATTAAAGTTGTTTCCACAACACAAAACTCATTTAATGTAAAATAGATTGTTTGTGTGCAGGGTTTACAGCATTTGAATTTTTCTGTTCATATTGCTGTTATAACTTATTTTTATAAACTTATACAAATATAAGGGCATAGTCATTGAAGTATCAGATCTCTGGTGTACTTGACTGTTGCTTTCTTCTTATCTTCAGGAATCACCCTTTGGGACCAAAATGACATAATGAAAAATACAAATGAGAGGCCATGGAGCTACAATAAATTTGAAATAATTGCATCTGAATCAGATGAAAAAAAAATCTCAGTTTTAGATGTTAGTGGTTCACTGCAGTTAAGCTTTTCGAGTGGAATGGTTGAAGTTGGAGGATCTGGAAATTATCTGAAGGATAACAAGACTTCCAAAAATCAGGCCAGAGTAACACTGACATATCTGGCCAACACAAAAGTCCAAGAGCTCTCTATAAAACATCTTAATGAAGTTTTAAATCATTCTGAAGTGTTTGAACAAGGCTTAGCAACACATGTAGTGACAGCCATCCTCTTTGGAGCCCAAGCTTTCTTTGTGTTTGACCGTGAGGTATCCGAAGATGAAAATATAGAAGACATCAAGGGTGACTTCCAATTATCCATCAAGAGTAAAGACAAAATCTCTGTAGATGGGGAGGCTTCTGTGAGGAAAAATGATACAGACAGAAAATTTGAAAATAAATTTTCCTGTACATTTTATGGAGACTTTATGCTCCAGAAAACTCCCTTGACCTTTCAGGAGGCCATGCAGTTGTATCAGAATCTACCAGAACTACTGGGGCCCAACGGAGAGCATGCAGTTCCGTTAAAGGTCTGGATGATGCCTCTGTCTATTTTACATCCATCAGCTGCTAAACTGGCCCGTCAAGTGAGTGCTGCATTAGTACAAGAAGCACAAAGGGTCCTTGAAGACTTCAATCAGCTGGAAGTGAGGTGTAATGATGCCATCAAAGCCACAGCTGAGAAGTTCCCACAGAATAGTCAAATCCTGAAGCACTTTAAAGACATGTGCTCTGATCTAAAACTAGAGCTCCAACAAGATCTAGCAAAGATGCTTCCTTTGATCCGAGGAGGAGCAGAAGAGGAGGCAGTGTTGGCAGATATCCTGAAGAAGAGACATTCTTCTCCTTTCAGCAACAAAAGGCTGAACCAGTGGATGGAGTTTAAAGAGAAAGAGATCTGTTTCCTGAAAGCTTTGATCAGCATGATGAAGAACGCAAAGATCCTGCCATTTCCAAACCAACTGTATGAAGAAAGTCTGAGTGCAGAGCATGTTTTCTGTTTTGTCTTTACCTCCGTTGGTGATGATGAACCATTCCTCTCAGCTTTAGGAAAACACATAAAAGGAACCAAAACTGATGGTGCTTACCCAGAAAAGGACCATTGGTTAACAACGGAAATAGAAGATAAGATGAAGAGAAAAGCCAAATACTTCAGTGATTTTGCAGAGAGCAGAAAGGAGGAAAAAAATGTGAAGTTCCTGGCTGTGGCTTTAAAAGATGATGAGTACAGCAAGGAAGGTTCAACCATCTACCATTATAGAAATGGCATATGTGAGAATAAGTGCTATCCGGAAGACTCAGATCAATAAGAACCCTTCAACCAGTCTGTCCTAAACCTATGTCCCAGTGTTCACATCTGCGTTTATTTTTTTACGCCTGTTTATGTGGAACTTTTGACTGATGAAGACAGTTTTTTAAAATCATATTATTAGACTTTTTAATTAAACATAAAGATTTTTTTGACAGCAAAAATTAATTTCAGTGTTATTAAGATTTTGGTTTCTGTTAATGTGTTTTCCAAAGTATTTTCAGAATATCTAACTAAATACTTTTATAAAACACTTTATTAGCTGGACTGTGGTTGGTTAAATAAGTCTTTTTCAGAGATACAAAGCAGGACATCCTTTGATTCGAGAAGAGTGCGAGAATAATAGCCCCTTTCATTCAGCTTTGATTTACTTCTTCCTGTAGTCAGTTGTTCCATCCATTGATGTTCTTCCATATTAATTGAGTGGTAAAACAGTCTGAATCATTATAGCAAGTCTGCCACATCCTTTGTATGCAATTCAAACACAAGTCCAAAATGTAAGACCTTAGACACAGTTTGTGGCATTAGACATATGCCCAAAATATGGGAACATTCAACCTTTATGTAAAATACAGTTGTCCTGACATAGAATATAACTAACTAGTGACACTTTAATATGAATACCAGCCCACAGAAAATCTATTAACAAGTAAACCCAGTGTTTTGGCAGCCACCTTCGCCAGCAGATGGAGGGAACCACAGTGGCTGCTGGTGTGTTTATGGGAAATCTGAACCTTACATTAGAAGTTCTGAACTACACTTTACCTGAGTCAGATACTGAACAAGTTTTGATGGAGTTCATTTTGATTGTACTTTGTAATTTCTATTACAATTGGTAGCTATATGTGGGTAGTTTAACAATTTATTTTTTTTGACCCTGTACTAGTGATAGTACAATTGTAAAGTGCCTTGAGATGACGTGTTGTGAATTGGCGCTATATAAATAAACTGAATTGAATTTATAGTAATCTCACTACTTCAGTAACTGAATTGTATTACTTCAGTTGAATACTTGGCTTTATTATTAATAGATGTGCACTTTATGCTATAGTTTTTTCTAAACCTCAATAGAGCAAAAATGTTTAGAAATAAGCAAATGATTCATCCTTTAACCTGTGGAACTGTGACCTAAAACAATAATCTCTGATATTTCTTTATACACATTAACTTTTTTTAATTCATTTATTTCAATTTTTACAAGTTACCATTTTAACTGCATAAACCCACACTAATAAAGAACTAACCATTGAGTTTATTTGCTCAGTTTTTTTCACATGGATGGAGCGGCAGCTTCATGCAGCTGAAGCTCCTCAAACCTGATGATGCGACCCAGGTTGTAAACACAATGCAAATGAAATGCAGAGCGGGGCTCGTTGGGATTTTACTGTGGGCACTGCGCTCAGTCTGAATGCACGATAACAGGAGTACAGAAGCTGACTTGCTTTGGATTATTTCTGCTATTGTTTTTCAAGAAATATAATTGCCAATTGTAAGGAGAAACTTGAGCATGTTGGACTTGACTCAGTCTGCTTAACACAGTTTTGACCTATTTGAAGCGGAAGTGTTACTGAGAAGTAATAATAATAATAAATGTCATTTGTACTGCACTTTCCATCAAAACATCCTCAAAGTGCTACAGGTAAAATAGAGAAAAGCATGAAAACATCTAAAGGAGATCAAAAGCTTTAAGTAAAAAGAAATGTTTTAAGGCCTTTTAAAACACTCTAGTGATTGAGGTGCCCTCAAGGTGTCAGGGAGTGGCATTTTTGAGATAAAGCGCATTGAGCACACCTCAATCCTGTGACTGCTGCAAGCGAGGCCTTGTCCCATCACACTCACTCACATCACCTTGTTACATTAGGTGCTTCTGGAGCCCCACAGGTCAATAAAGCCCGATAGGACTCCTTCAGCTTGACAGATGACTCTGCCAGATGTTCACAGCAAACCCTCACAATACGTTTGGGCCTACCAGGTTTGACCGCCGTCCTCTCCCACCATCGCAGCCAACTCACCACCAGGTAGTGGTCGGTGGAGAGCTCCGCCCCTCTCTTTCAAAGAGGGTAAAGAATCATTAGCCTTGATTAAGGAACATGCTTTCTAATAAAACATTATTTGGCCAAATAATGTTTTTATTCACCTCATGGATTTGCATTGCACAGCCCTGAAACATTCCACTTCTAAATTAGTGATACAAAGTGCTCCTGCAGCTAAACCCTTGGTTTCACTCGTAATATGGTTTTCAACAATGTTTCCCCTTCCTCTTTGTACACAGTAGCTCAATTTAGTTGAGTTTCACTAGCTTTAGTTAAGAGTTTTAAACTGAAATGGTTTGACTTGTAGCTGAATGAGTTTTGTTAATAGGTTCTGGTGAATTCATCCCATGTATGTGCAGAATTAACTGTTTGACCATAATTTGAGCTTGAATCACTCTTTCATTTATTTGTTCTAACACACAGCTAATAGGCTGTGTTTTCATAAACATTATATAACCCAAATACTCGTACTCGTCGTCTCCGCTTTATCACGGAACCGGGTCGCGGGGCAGCAGACTAAGCAGAGACTCCCAGACTTCCCTCTCCCGGCAGACACCTCCTCCAGTTCTGTTGGGGGAAGCCCTAGGCTTATCCCAGGTCAAGGGAGGGCATGAGTGCTCTCCCAGCGTGTCCTGGGTCATCCCCTGGGCCTCCCTCACTCCGGTGGGACATGCCTGGCACACCTCCCGTGGGGAAAGGCGTCCAGGGGCCATCCCGAAAAAGATGTCAGAGCCACCTCAACTGACTCCTCTCAATGTGGAGGAGAACCGGCTCTACACTGAGCCTCTCCCCGATGACCAAGCTCCTCACCCTATCTCTAAGGAAAGCCCAGCCACCCTGCGGAGAAAGCTCATTTCAGCTGCTTGTATCCGGGATCTCGTTCTTCGGTCATGATCCAGATTTCATGACCAAAGGTGAGGGTAGGAACGTGGAGCCGACCGGTAAATTGAGCTTTTGCCTTTTTGCTCAGCTCTCTTCTTCACCACGACAGACCGGTGCAGCGTCCACATTATTATTGCAGCAGCTGCACCGATCCGCCTATCGATCTCCCGCTCCATTCTTCCCTCACTCTTGAACAGGACCCCAAGATACTTGAACTCCTCTACTTGAGGCAGGAACTCTCCTCCAACCTGAAGGGGAGAAGCTGGCTTTTTCTTTTTCCAGTCAAGAACCATGGCTTCGAACTTGGAGGAGCTGATTCTCATCCCAGCCGCATCACACACTCTGCTGGGAACCACACCAGCACACGCTGTAGGTCTTGGCAGGAGGGAGCCAGCAGAACGGCGTCATCCGCAAAAAGCAGGGACGAGATCCGCTGGTCCCCAAACCAGACCCCTCAGGTCCTCGGCTGCGACTAGAAATCCTGTCCATAAAAGTTATGAACAGGACAGGTGACAGAGGGCAGCCCTGTCAGAGTCCAACATGCACTGGGAACAGGTCTGACTTAATGCCGGCAATGCGAAGACCAGACTCCTGCTCCGCCCAGGCCTGCCGCAGAGAACGGATGGCCCCCTAATAAAAGGCCCCGACTCCATACACCTGAGCACCCCCACAGGGCAGCGAGGGACACGGTTGAATGAATGTCTCCAAGTCCACAAAACACATGTGGACTGGTTGGTGGGCAAACTCCCATGAACCCTGAAGCACCCTGCAGAGGGTGTAGAAACCCATCCCTACCGGGAGGGTAATAAACATCTTAAAGTATCAAATATAAATTCCCAGCTGGCCTAAAATTGAAAATAATAGTTAACCACAACATAAATATGGTTCCCATCCTGGATGGGCATTGAACATAATTGGCATCCCAGCTTGGTGGTCATTTAATATAACAGTCCTTCTGCACATATGTGAGAATGAACTTAGAGCCATTATTGAAAAACATCAGCTCTCACCACTCAATAATGAGATCTTAATGTCACAACATAAGAATCCAATTTCATATGTCTTAGCTTATATGAGAAGAAAATATAACATTTGACATTACTGGAGCTTTAAAATATAGAAAATTTTAACAATGCTAATAACTCCAAAATATCTCTTCAGCTAGTGATAACCAACTTTACTTCAAAGCAAAAACTTAGATGATTCGAATCAATCTGATGACTTTGGTCCAACTAAATTGAAAGATTTAACTTCCAAGTTAATATTATTCTTTGACTAAAATGTATGCACATCTATAACTAGATGCTGCCATTTGTGGTTTCTATAACCACATCCCAAAAATGAAAACTTCCAAGTTATGCTAGTTCAAAGTCACTTCCAGTCCAAACTAGGCTAGATGCCTCGAAATTTAACCTAAATCCCTTTGTCTATTAGTCTAATAAGACTCTTAAACACTTATTTTATATTGTGTAGAACAAGATTTGTTGCCAGATTTAACGAAAGTTAATCTAAATTTCTTCTTTGATCAAAAGGCTGTGGATTCAAACTGGTTTGAAAACACATTCCTTAACCAGAAAAGGTGAAGCACAAGCAGTAATTGAGTAGTAAATCCTTAAAGCTTAAGCTTTACGCCAAACTGTTAATAAATCCTCAGAGACAGTTAAAACATGCGCTAAAATAACTAATAAATCCTAAAACAAGGTATAGCATTTTTAACACTCATAGAGGTGTCACATGATCGGGTTCTCTAATGGAGACCCAAAGATGCAGAACACCAC
>JAGKQL010000071.1:2711652-2734936 GCA_018398635.1 Cyprinodon brontotheroides
TCACAGGTTTAAAGATAACCAGTGACCAGTTTCTACACACAAAAAAATAATTCCTTACAATATTTATATGGAAATATACAAATATAACGTGTACTGACTGGATTGTGTTCTTTTGAAATTTCTTCATAAGCCTAAATAATATCAAATTAAATAAGATATTTACCACCCCTACCGGGGAGGACAATGAACATCTTAAAGTATCAGAAAATATAAATTCCCCGCTGGCTGGGAATTGAATATAACAGTTATCTACAACATTAAAGGTTAAAATGGGATTTTTGTTTCACACACCTATTGGAAGTTGGCCATTTTCAGATGAGATACTGTGTTTATTCTGGAATAATCTTATCATACATATTATTATTATTTTGATTAAATGTTATTATTATTTCACCTGATTAAACACTAAAAAAGGCAATTACCGCAATATTTGGAGCTACAAACAAAAATAATGTAATAAATGAACATTAAAAGGGTGTGCGTCCCTCACACCATCATTCTCTGATAATGCAGATCTTGTCTCATTCATTTTTCCTGTAACTGACTCCTATTTTTTCATGAGGAACTTTCATTTATCCAAATTGAGTAGTAGAAAACCAAACCTACGCCTGGAAGAATATGCTCATAAATAACAACCACAAATCAGCAAAACAACTAATAATAAACCAACCTGAAAGCAAACCTTCACACCAAGCCTGCTTCATATGAGATTTAAAAGACAGGCCCTGTTCAAAAATAACAACAAGATTACTACTAATACTTTATTATCTGAGATCAATTTAATCCCATCCAAATGAAATGAATGGCTAATCAGCTTATTTTTCAATGTCTCTGCTCCAAAGACAAAAACTTCTGTTTTGACTACATTGAGAAGCAGAACGGAAAAAGTCACTTAGGTTTTATGTCTTCAAGACATGTCCATAGTCTATGTAATGGGTTAGTTTCATCTGGATTTACGGTATATATAGCTGAATAGCATCTGCATAACATTAGAAATGTATCCCATGCTGTCTAATAATTCTACAGATTGGGAGCATACCTGTATATATAGTAAATAGAATTGATCCTACCACTGATCCCTGTGGTACTCCACAGGTAACCTTGGAGCATGAGGAAGATATACAGTAGTACCCATTCAAACTTTTTCCACTTTCCTTGATGGGACCTTGGCTGGTCCTTGCCTGGTCCTCTACAATTCCTTTTTAACCATCAAACTTTGTACTGAAATATTCTGTCTGTCATGATTTATCCACATTAACATCTAAAGAGTGTCATCTCCTGTTCAGAACCTCTAATTCAGTGAAACGGTGGAGTCAGAGTAAAAAAGACATGCACACCCAGGAAAAGGTCACTCAGGGGGCTGGTAGTTCAAGGGCATTTTGCTGGGAGTTGCAGAGATGTGTGCTGCCATTTGGCTGGTGTTTGACTGGGAAGGGCCATTTTGAATGGCTGCTACTATATCATCAACATAAACAAACTGAAATCGTTTAGATAGATACAATAAAAACCAGTCTATTGCTGTTCCTTTAATTCCTACAAAATACTGAAATCTTTCTAAAAGAATATTATAATCAACTGTATCAAATGCAGCACTGAGATCTAACAGAACAAGTACAGATACAAGTCCATTATCTGAGGCAATGAGAATATCATTAGTGACTTTCACCAGAGCTGTTTCAGTGCTATGATGAGCTCTAAAGCCAGACTGAAACTCTTCAAAAAGTTCATTATGGTGTAAGTTATCGCATACTTGTTTGGCAACTACTTTATCAGGAATTTAAGATAAGAAAGGATGATTGGATAAAGGTCTATAATTGACCAAGTCATCTGGGTCAAAAGACGGTTTCTCAAGCAAAGGTTTAATTACAGCAACCTTAAAAGCCTTTGGCACATAACCCTGTAACAGAGATAGATCTAAAATGGAGGAGGAGATCAAAGGGAATACCTCCTTAAATAACCAGGTTGGAACTGGATCTAATATACAATTAAAGGCTTGGATAAAGACGAAATTTTTGCTAACTATCAAAGCTCAACTGGATCAAAGCAGTCTAAACCTGCTTCAGATTCTACAGTTACCTCAGATATTTTTTTTACTTGCAGTGATAAATCAATTATATTTAGAGGGGTGCTTATTATCTTATTTTTATTAGAATCTATCTTTTTACAAAGAATCCCATGAAATAATTACTGCTAACGGCATGGGGTATGGATGGTTCAACAGAGCTCTGGCTCTGGGTGAGTTTGTCAGCTGTATTAAGAAGAAATCTAGAATTATTCTTATTCTACTCTATTAATGAGGAGAAACATGCTGCCTTTGTTTCACAAAGGTTCATCTTATACTACAGTAAATTATTTTTCCAGACTAGATAGGATTACTGCAGGCATGTAGAGCGCCATGTTCTCTACAGTTTCCTAGCATTTTGCTCTCTGCATTAAACCAGGGAGCCAGCTTTCTATTTTTAAAGTTTTTTTTTTTTTTTTTAAAGAGGCTATGTTGTCTAAGGCAACACAGAAAACTAGCAACCCATCAACAAAATCATCAAAATTAACTAAACCTTTGCCCTCTGCAGTACTGCTTATTAACACTGAGGAGAAAGGGAAACTGATGTATACATGCATTAATTGTCAACAGTTGATTAATGCTTAACATAATCATGAAATCTAGCATATTTGAGCACACATTTTATTCAGTTTAATAACTGAAAATTTACAGTGAAGGTTAAGCCTCCCTACTATTCAGTAAGAAATCACCACTTGTAGGAATGTAGACCACCTGGTAAATAGAGAGCTTTGCTTTTTCACACAGCTCAATCTTCAATGATGCAAGGCAA
Organism: Cyprinodon brontotheroides; assembly: GCA_018398635.1. Lineage (NCBI taxonomy): Eukaryota > Metazoa > Chordata > Actinopteri > Cyprinodontiformes > Cyprinodontidae > Cyprinodon > Cyprinodon brontotheroides. The sequence continues at coordinate 2,714,484 of JAGKQL010000071.1, forward strand.
GGCCATCACTCAGTAGAACGGTGTGGAACATGTGCAAAGAAGATTGGGTGGCAGTTAAAAGCAGAGGTCTAGGTCTAGAGATTAACACTAGCTCCATTTGGAAATTCTTTACCAAGAAAAAAATTATATTTCATCTGTTCCAAAGTTTCTTTAGTGATGAGTAGCCTAATTCATGTTACGTGCAATATTGTATAATCCCTCCTTGCTATAGTTAATTCTTTTGTAGAAGGCGAAGGTAATGAAGTTGTGTGTTTATACCTTTTTTGCCAAATACACACTTCTAATGACTACAGGATCATACTGCAAGTGAAATATCAAAGCCCAACACATCTGTGTGATGGTAAAGGAATGGCTCTGTTCTATTCGGTGCTGAGGTTTGTGATCCAACAGCCTGCTTTGTTAGTGTCATCCCAAAAAAGAGATAACACTCATGCTGGTAGTTAGTAGTATGTTGGTTAAAAAAAACAAAAAAAAACAGCTATTTTTCTTTAAACCAGAAAATATTCAAGAAAATACCTTTAATATATAGTCTTATGAAAAAGTATGTCTTTTTCTGATCAAATACACAATAAAAGAGTTTTTTATAGGCTCAAACATTTTGCCGAGTATAAATTCAAACATTGAGAGTGTGTCTATATTGATATGGCTAAAGACGAAGTTCATCATAATCATGCAGTATGATTATAAGGAGTGTTAGACACTAAACTTTATGGGAGAACAAGTGAGTAATGGAAAATATTGCTCGCCAAGGTCTCATGACTGTGTTAAACATCTGATTGGTGACTTTTGTGCAGAAAAGGCTTATCTGCTTTGCCAGTATCTTTAACCTTAAAACAGCAGATTTTGAATTCTCTAAGGTCCTGTAACAATGTCCACACAGAAAATTATACAGGCAATAGTGGTACAGGTATACACTATCACATTCATGTTTAAACATGAAAATATTTGAATAAAAATGTTTAATAGGTTGTTTTTTTGTAGACTAATGAATAATAAAAAAACAGGCAGATAAAATAAATGAATCACTGACAAATCACTGGTTTCGGATGGTGTCACCACAAACAGATACAGCAAGTGTAAAGACTATTAAGACATTTTTGATAGATTTAAACAGATAAATGTTTTCTGCACAATTTTTACATTAATATTCGCTGGCTGCTGTTATTCTATGGGCAGCTCAGTGGCGCAGTGGGTAGCATTGCTGCCTTGCTTGCAGAAAGAAGGTTTTGGGTTTGATTCTGGGCCCAGGGTGTCATGATGGGTTCACTACCAAAAGCGACCCAAGAATGCAGAACACCACTGACGGACACAAGGATGAAAGTTTAACAGTTTAATTAATGCACAAGCACACTGAATATACGGGTTCTGGTTCGGGGCCTGGATTCAGGTTCACCGGAGTCTGCGTGAGAGACAGTTCAGTTAGTGTTGCCAACAGAGGTTTGATTTCCTGAAGTTTACTGATTGTACCTTGAGGGTTCTTGAGGTTAGCTTTGGGAGGAGAGTCACTGTTGGTTCTGGAGAAGAGTTCATCAGCAGAGTCCGCTTGCTGCTTCAGCCTCTCACGTCTAGCTTGAACAGACCTTGGCTTTGGGTTTCCCAGCTCTAGTCCAGAGCTGCTTGGAGGTTCTCTGTGAATCTTCTCAGGTTTGGCTCTGAGGGTCGGCTCGGCAGGTTAGCTCTTCCTGAGCTTTCACAGAGGAGGCACAGGTTTCCTGGAAAACAGAAACAAGGATTAGAATCCACGCTGGATTCAAAAGTCATCGAAATTACTCTGAGGATCTAGGCTTAAGCGCTGACCAACTGGAACAACACTGGCGGGCGCTGGAGGCAAGGTCTGGAAGACAGCCAGCGTAGTGGATCCTCTGATGATCTTGACGCAGCTGCAGCTGTGCAGGAGGCTCCCTCAGAGGATCCACAGCGGGGCAGACTCTGCTGGAGAAAGGTGGAATTTCTCCAGCTCCCAACACAGGGTCTTTTCTACATTGAGTTTGCATGTTCTCCTTGAGCATGCGTGGGTTCTCTCCCGCTACTCTCGCTTCCTCCCACAGTCCAAAAACATGACTGTTAGGTTAATTGGCTTCTCTAAATTCTCCTCAGTTGTGAGTGTGTGTGTGTGAATGGTTGTTTGTCTCCGTGTTGCCCTGGAATGGACTGGCGACATGTCCAGGGTTGGGTTGACCCCGCCTCTCGCCTGTAGACAGCTGGAGATAGGCACCAGCAACCCTCACTCTAACCCCAGCAGTGGATAAGCTTAAAATGTAAAGTGTAATTTTTGTTCTTTTATTGGTGTGCTCTACTTGTTACTCCTCTATAACAAGCAAATTTCCCCCTGTGTAGTACAGTAAAGGCATTTTACCTTATTTCTCAGATATGTTAACCTTGATCCCTTCTGGTCTGAAAGGGTGTTATCAGACAAATTGTTGAGTGCTAAAAAGCTGCACCATAAAGGCAAATTGTTAAGGTGTTGTTGATGTACTTCACACAAAGCAGCTGTGTGTTTGACCCAATTTCAACCCAAAAAATATTTTACGCCATTAGCATAATTTCAGATCAAATAATCTGCATATGGATTTGAGCAAGTTAATTCAAAAGGTTCATAGTGTCATGATGGGTCTAATATGTTTGACCTACATGCAGAAGCACTTCACAGAGACCGAAAAAGATTTAACAGTTTATTGTGTTAAAATGAGGAAGTTATGACCCCTAAAAAAGCTGTTAGCCTCAGGGGCTTCCCTACGGGTTCTTTTCCTGGGAGCAAGTTATTTACTACTCTTAACTCAAACTGGGTAAAACCATATAAAAAGGACTATAAAAACAGGAGTAAAAAAAAAGTAACAGAGTTTATTCCAGATCAGGTCTTTACAGGACAGAGAAAATATGCTTAGAGCTTGCGCTCAAATATAATGTCCCTTTGGCTAAATGAGTCACTGGAAATGATGCCCCAAAGGTAACAGAAATGTGATCAGATAGGGCAACATCAGTAACACTGACTTTAGAAATCTTCAAACCTTTAGTGATGATCAAGTCTAAAAATATGTCCCTGTTTGTGCGTTGGTTGTTTAACATGTTGAATTAAACCAAAGTTCCTAAGTGTGTCACACAGTTCTTTTGCACTTCTGTCTTCAGGGTTGTCAACGTGGAAGTTAAAGTCTCCCACAATAATTAAACAGTCATAATCAACACATATCAGGAGGTCACTAAAATCATTAAAAAAGTTTGACGTGGACTTAGGAGGCCTGTAAACATTTAGGAAAACATTTAGTTCTGTACCTGGCTCTTTACCTGCAGTAGAGCCAAATGTTCAAAAAGAGTCAAATTTTCCCAAAAAACAGCTTTTTACACTTCAGTGAGTCATTAAACAAAGCGTTGCCACTCCTCCACCTTTCCTTTGCTGTCTACTCTCGCAAAGAAAATTGTAGTTTGGAAGAGACTATTCCAACAGAATATGTGCTTCATTAAGTCCATGTAACCACATTTCTGTTAAAAAAAAAACATAACATCAACATTATTGTCAATAATAAAGTCATTAATTAAAAGGAATTTTCCTGACGGAGATCTAAGTTTAATAAAGCCAGTTTATATGACTTAGTGGTTGATGTTGTCTCTTTGGCAGGCTGCATCTGACAGTTTATGACTCTTAAGTGTCTGTTCCTGTTTGTTCCTATTTAGTTTTTCTTATTTCTGCTACCATATCATCACAGATATTCCATAATCTCCGGTAAAAGGCCCAAGAATATAACTGGAAGCTGTTATGTCTGATAAGCTTGTTAGGCAGGGCCTAGCATATAAAAAGCCAATAATTACTTATGACTTAGATTTATTTTTGTCATTTTGTATACACAAGTAAAAACAAAAAAAAATTGCGTTTAAGAACAGCTCTAGACAATTTCAAATTTGAAAGTACAGCCTTGAAAACAGTTTTTAAATACATTAAATAAAAAATAGTTATATAAACATATGACTGTATATTTACAATGCTAACATTCTTTTCTTTCTTAGTTTGGGAAGATAGGCCAAACTGTATTTTTGGAGATTTTTTGTTATAATAAGCATATAATAGCCAATAATTACACTATAGATCATTGTAGTGTTACCACAAAACGTGTAGCACACATAGATAACCTCATCTAGTTCACACTACAACTCTTACTTTTGGAATATGTGCTACACTCTATTTTTTCTTTAGAATTTTTCATTTTTATTATAAAGCAGGCCAGGTGTGCAATCGCTGCAACAGGAACCACAGCACTGAGCGCATTGTGTGCACTGCAAAAAGTATACCTGTCACAAATGCAGGAAGGACTCACCTTGGGTTTGTAAAAACTGTTAAATGAGACAATTGTAGCTTCATATGTAGAGCTTTTCTTCGGGTGAAGTAAATGTTACTCCAATACTGAAATCCTACTGTTTGTAATTCTCTAAGCTGAAATGTTGAATGACGTGAAAAGGCGAGACAAGACAAAATATAATTATTCTCTATGCTTCTTTCTTTCACATAGTGAGCTTTGCAATATAAATGAGTCTGTTGGTGAATGGACAATATAAATAGGTTCTGCCTTGCCTTGTTGGAAAAGCATGGCTATGACCTGTTCTCAGCTCAGGAACTTGGACCCGTATGATATCTGGTTGTTTTGCTTAAATAAAAGATTTAGATATGAATTATCAAGATATTCCTGCAAAAATGTCTGATGTTGCAGGTGCAGGTAATGAAAAGTGTTTGGAGCATGCTCTTGTTTTGATTCCAGTTTGTTTCAGCCTTATCCAGTCTCATCTAGAAGGGCTGGTCACATCACAGTTTATTTGCATTACAAGAAGGACACTTAGCAAGGTACAGTGAATACACAAATTGAAGAGGGGAGGAGGGCTTGAAGGAAAACTTGAATTCTCCTGGACATCTAGTGTTAAGCCTCCGTTCTATTTGGTAAGAAATCACCACTTGTAGGAAAATTAACTACTTGGTAAATTAACAGCTTTGATTTTTGGCACAGCTCGATCTTCAAAGACAAAAGGTCATCCTTCAGTAGGTTCATTATCTGCATTGAGAACGGTGTGGAACATGTGCAAAGAAGATTGGGTGGCTGTTGAAAGCTGAGGACTAGGTGACCTTATCCACAGACATTGATACTGGCTCCATATGGAAATTCTGTACCAAAAGAAAGAAAAAAATGTAGCCCATCATTTCCAAAGTTTCTTTGGAGATGAGTAGCGTAATTCATGTTACATGCAATGTTGTAGAATCCCTCCTTGATGTAATAAATTTTTCTGTCGACAAGGAAGCCTTTGAAGATGAGTGTATATCTTCTTTTTGTGAAATATACACCTCTAATGGATATACTAACATACCTAACAATCGAAAGATCATCATCTGCATGGTGGTAAAGGCATGACTCTATTCTGTACGGTGCTGAATTTTGGGATGCAGTAGTCTGCCGAGTTAGTGGATATCATCCAAAAAAGAGATAAACTCATGCAGGTAATTATTGGTAAAAATATAAAATATGGTAATACCATTGTACATTTTTAAAGGATTAAGTGACAATATCTTTGCAACTTTAACAACTCTTTGTCGTTAGACCAATTAAATAATCTAGAAAATACATTTAATTTATATTCTTATGTAAAAGTATTAACCTTTTTCTGATCAAATACCCAATAAAATGTGTTTTTCCTAGGCTCAGAAACCTTTTGCCAAGTATAAATCCAAATATTTGGAGTGAGTCTATATTAATACGAATGAAGACAAAGTTCATTATAATTATGTGATATAACTAAAAGGAGTGTCAGACACTAAACTTTTACAGGTGAGATAAAACTTTATGGGAGAGAATAGTGTAATTGAAAATATTGCTTGCCAAACTCTCATGACTGTGTTGAACATATGATTGTTGTAGAAAAGGTTTGTGTAGAATATCTGCTTTGCCAATTTCTGCCAAACTTAGAACAGTAGTTTTTCAAATCACTAAGGACCTATGACAATGTCCACACAGAAAATTATACAGGCAATAATGGTACAGGCATAAGGTAACATAATAATAAATGAAAAATGAAATGGAATCACTGACAGAGCACTGGTTTCTGATGGTGTCAAGACAAACAGATACGGCACATTTTTCATCGTTTTAAAGAAATACATATTTTCTGCAAGGTTTTTACATACATTTTTACTGGCTGATGTTTTCCTATTATTCTTTACCTGCATATGTCTTTTCTTATTACTAATTAAACAGTATTCTCATTTTTCATCTTCCATGTGTTTCTTTGTTGTTTCTTAAGTGTAATATTTTATTCTTTTTTGTTCTTTTGTTGTGTTCTCTACACGTTTATATACTATCACAAACAAATTTCCACTGTGTGGGACAATAAAGGCATTCTTATCTATTTTCTCTGATACATTATCCTTGATCCCTTATGTTCTGAGAGGTTGTTATCAGACAGACTGTTAAGCACTAAAAAGCTATCATAAAAAGCAAATGGATCAGTGGCAGATCTGTGCCAGATGTGGTCAAACATCCGTTACTAATCCTGATCAGTTGATACCACTTTACAAGGTGAAGAGACCTTAAAACTATCAGTCTTTCAAAATAATTGATATTCTCAGAGTTGAAGAGATTTTAAAAATACAACATACAAAAAAGCATGAAATATTGAAGCACATTGGATAACATATTGATTTGTTCAGTTGTTGAAATGTTACAAAAATTAAGAAATTGTAAGAAAAGGAAAAACTCTCAGTAGTTAAAATGAAGACACATTATGAAACAGACTGCATGAGATGCTTAATTAGCGTGTCCAAACGTTAATGTCAGATATAGGCAGAAATGTAAAAAAGCAAGAAAGCACTATCAAATTAAAGTTATAGATTACCTTTCGATAAATACAGTATAGGCGGGGGTGGGGGGGGGGGGGGTGGGGTTAAATTATTTTAAATTGTTAGTATAGATCATTGCAGTACAGGTTGGAAGAGTCTAGGTTGTGCAGTTTTTAGGACGGACTAGTTTGAAAAAAAATCTATCTATATAAGGTCATTTTTAGCAGTTCCCTTTCCACTGGGAAATCCGTTTTTTTTTTCGCTATTATTAGGTCAATAGATGCTTTATTGCAGTACAAATAGGAGACCCTTATTTTTAAATTTGCAGTGGGGTGTGCTTTGAAAGTACAGTCTAATTCCATACAACCGATTGAGTTTGGCTCATAATGTTGAGCAATTTTCTGCAATTATTTAAGCATATTATGTAGATGATTTTCTTTGTAGAGTACGATTCAATTTCAATTCAGTTTTTTCATATAGCAACCAATTCACAACTCATATCATCCCAAGCCACTTTCCAGAGACAATTCAATCAGATCATAATATCACATTGGTTTGTTAGTTTCTAAGGTCAACCAGCAAATACCACAACGAACTGACCTGAAAGCCAACCTTCACACCAAACCTGCTTCATAAGGGATTTAAAAGACAGGCCCTGATCAAAAATAACAACAAGATTTTTTACTTTATTATCTGAGATCAATTTAATCCCATCCAAATGAAGTGAATGGCTAATCAGCTTATTTTTCAATGTCTCTGCTCCAAAGACAAAAACTTCTGTTTTGACTACATTGAGAAGCAGAACGTAAAGAGTCAGGTTTTATGTCTTCAAGACATGTCCATAGTCTGTGTAATGGGTTAGTTTCATCTGGATTCACGGTACATATAGCTGAGTAGCATCTGCATAACATTAGAAATTTATCCCATGTGGTCTAGTATTTCTACAGATTGGGAGCGTACCTGTATATACAGTAAATAGAATTGATCCTACCACTGATCCCTAATACTCCACAGGTATCCTTGGAGCATGAGAAAGATATACAGTAGTACCCATTCAAACTTTTTCCACTTTCCTTGATGGGACCTTGGCCGGTCCTTGCATGGTCCTCTCCAATTCCTTTTTAACCATCAAACTTTGTACTGAAATATTCTGTCTGTCATGATTTATCCACATTAACATCTAAAGAGTATCATCTCCTGGTCAGAACCTCTAATTCAGTGAAAGGGTGGAGTCAGAGTAAAAAAGACATGCACACCCAGGAAAAGGAGGTCACTCAGGGGGCTGGTAGTTCGAGGGCATTTTGCTGGGAGTTGCAGAGATGTGTGCTGCCATTTGGCTGGTGTTTGACTGGGAAGGGCCATTTTGCATGGCTGCTACTGTATCATCAACATGAACAAACTGAAATCGTTTAGATAGATACAATATAAACCAGTCTATTCCTGTTTCTTTAATTCCTACAAAATACTGAAATCTTTCTAAAAGAATATTATAATCAACTGTATCAAATGCAGCACTGAGATCTAACAGAACAAGTACAGATAAAAGTCCATTATCTGAGGCAATGAGAATATCATTAGTGACTTTCACCAGAGCTGTTTCAGTGCTATGATGAGCTCTAAAGCCAGACTGAAACTCTTCAAAAAAGTTCATTATGGTGTAAGTTATTCTCGCATACTTGTTTGGCAACTACTTTATCAGGAATTTAAGATAAGAAAGGATGATTGGATAAAGGTCTATAATTGACCAAGTCATCTAGGTCAAAAGACAGTTTCTCAAGCAAAGGTTTAATTACAGCAACCTTAAAAGCCTTAGGCACATAACCCTGTAACAGAGATAGATCTAAAATGGAGGAGGAGATCAAAGGGAATACCTCCTTAAATAACCAGGTTGGAACTGGATCTAATATACAATTAAAGGCTTGGATAAAGACGAAATTTTTGCTAACTATCAAAGCTCAACTGGATCAAAGCAGTCTAAACCTGCTTCAGATTCCTGATTACCTCAAAGATATTTTTTACTTGCAGAGATAAATCAATCATATTTAGAGGGTGCTTATTATCTTATTTTTTTATTAAGTCTATCTTCTTTGCAAAGAATCCATTAAATAATTAATGCTAACGGCATGGGGTATGGATGGTTCAACAGAGCTCTGGCTCTGGGTGAGTTTGTCAGCTGTATTAAGAAGAAATCTAAAATCATTCTTATTCTCCTCTATTAATGAGGAGAAAAATGCTGCCTTTGTTTCAATTTACTGAAGTAAATTATTTTTCCAGACTAGATAGGATTACTGCAGGCATGTAGAGCGCCATGTTCTCTACAGTTTCCTAGCATTTTGCTTTCTGCATTAAACCGGGGAGCCAGCTTCCTATTTTTAAAGATTTTCTTTTTTCAAAGAGGCTATGCTGTCTAAGGCAACACAGAAAACTAGCAACCCATCAACAAAATCATCAAAATTAACTAAACCTTTGCCCTCTGCAGTACTGCTTATTAACACAGAGGAGAGAGAAAGGGAAACTGATTCTTTAAAATGTATAACTGCATTATCTGTCAACAGTTGATTAATGCTTAACATAATCATAAATCTAGCACATTTTAGCACACATTTTATTCAGTTTAATAACTGAAAATTTACAGTGAAGGTTAAGCCTCCCTGCTATTCAGTAAGAAATCACCACTTGTAGGAATGTAGACCACCTGGTAAATAGAGAGCTTTGCTTTTTCACACAGCTCAATCTTCAATGATGCAAGGCAAGGCCATCACTCAGTAGAACGGTGTGGAACATGTGCAAAGAAGATTGGGTGGCGGTTGAAAGCAGAGGTCTAGGTGACCTCATCCACAGAGTTTAATACTAGCTCCATTTGGAAATTCTGTACCAAAAAAAAAAAAATCATCTGTTCCAAAGTTTCTTTAGTGATGAGTAGCCTAATTCATGTTACGTGCAATATTGTATAATCCCTACTTGCTATAGTTAATTCTTTTGTAGAAGGCGAAGGTAATGAAGTTGTGTGTTTATACCTTTTTTGCGAAATACACACTTCTAATGACTACAGGAACATACTGCAAGTGAAATATCAAAGCCCAACACATCTATGTGATGGTAAAGGAATGGCTCTGTTCTATTCGGTGCTGAAGTTTGTGATCCAACAGCCCGCTTTGTTAGTGTCATCCCAAAAAAAGAGATAACACTCATGCTGGTAGTTAGTAGTATGTTGGTTAAAAAAAAAGAAAAAATCGAATATGGTAAATCATTGTGCACCTTTAATGGATTAAGTAACAAAATCTCTGCTTCTTTCACAGCTATTTTTTTTAAACCAGAAAATCAAATACACAATAAAAATGTGTTTCTCATAGGCTCAGAAACATTTTGCCGAGTATAAATTCAAACATCGGGAGTGTGTCTATATTGATATGATTGAAGACAAAGTTCATCATAATCATGTGGTATGATTAAAAGGAGTGTTAGACACTAAACTTTAGATAAAACTTTATGGGAGAGCAAGTGAGTAATGGAAAATATTTCTCGCCTAGGTCTCATGACTGTGTTGAACTTCAGATTGGTGACTTTTGTGCAGAAAAGGCTTATCTGCTTTGCCAGTTTCTTTAACCTTAAAACAGCAGATTTTGAATTCTTTAAGGTCCTGTAACAATGTCCACACAGAAAATTATACAGACAATAGTGGTACAGGTATACACTATCATATTAATGTTCAAACAATGAAAATACTTGAATAACAATGTTTAATAGTTTGTTTGTTTTTTTCTTTCGTAGACTAATGAATAATACAAGAACAGGCAGATAAAGTAAATGAATCACTGACAAATCGCTGGTTTCACCACAAACAGAAACAGCAAGGGTAAAGACTATTAAGACATTTTTGAAAGGTTTAAACTATTGTTAATTTTACCAGCAATTTTTAAATTTAGTTTCAGTTTTAGTCCAGTTTCAGCATCGCTTGTTAGTTTTTATCACATTTAGTCGACATCATCCCATTTTTATTTAGTCTAGTTTTAGTCGACTATAAGTCAGAGCATTTTAGTCTTTATTTTAGTCCAAGAAAACATAATTTTATTCGTTTAGTTTTAGTCAACAAAAACTGTCAACATTTTAGTCTAGTTTTAGTCAGGACATAATTTTAACCTTTTACTTTTTTGTCAGCAGATAATATTAAAATTTTCACATTTCAACATTTTCTCTCATCGTTTTGATAAAACCCCTCCCACAATTTTAAGGAACACATGCAGACATGGAAGATGTTCTGACAATATTTGCATATTTATTTTAAACATTGTTAAGGTTCAGACACAAACACAAATGCTTGCATTAAAACAAATAAAACACACCTGGCAAAGGAAACAAATAAAATAAAGTGTCTTATGAACTTTACACAAGTGCTGGCTGTTTAAAGCTAGTTCACATAGAATAATAGAATAAATTGATTTAAGATCAATGTTGTGGGGAACAAAAAACTCCAACTGATACAACAAAAGTGCTTTCCTGCCACTGGTTGACATGGTATATAAAGGTACAGTATTTATGTGAAACAAGGCATAGCTTGCTAGTCCTGAGAGTCCGCTCTGTATTTGGTGTGGGCAATTAAGGAAGCTTGTATAGCTGGCCTGTCATGGGTGGCTGGTAGGTTGTTGTTGTTGGTGGTGGGGTATCTTCAATCTGGAACAGAAATTAATACAATGTCAGGATAGATTAAACAGCATAACAGGAATTCCAAGTGTATAAGTAGCATATAGGTCTGTTTTTTTCCTTAACAAAAACTAAGTCTCTGTAAAAACTACATTTGACGATGCATTTCAAACTCGTACAAACAACCTAACTATCATTTTATGCAGGAATAAATTGCAGACATTTTTATGTGTGCATGCATTTTGGTTGTATTAATATTGATTAATATGGATGTTTGCATACCAATTCCTGCAGTGGTTCCCCTAGCAATGGCTATTTTGTGTATGAAAATCTAGGTTAAAGTTGTTCTATTTATGTGTGAATTATGTGTGGCATATTATTTTTATTTTGTCTTATCCTGATAAATAGTTTCAGTTAGTTTTAGCATTTAGCATACATGTGTAGCTGCCAAGGTGTTTTCTGTTAACTATAGTTCACTTGCAGCTCATAGATTACCTCAAGCTCTGCTTTAATCAAACTTGCCAATTTAACTGAAACTATAGTTGCCCTGCCAGTATAACATATCTAAGTTAGCATAAATTTAACTTCACATACAATTCTATCAACAAGTGGCTCCAGTCGCTACATGCTAACAAGCAAACGTCACGTAGCCAGCCTGGATACTAAATGCTATCAAAGTTAGCCAACATTAGTTAGTTTTATCATTGGGACATTATAGCCGTTGACAATGTTTACATTATAAACAACCACCACCAATCTTTCTGTTAACTTGCCATTAAATGTCTTTTACATTGTCTCTTAGGGTTTGTTGTTGTGTTGTGTAGGCTACTCTGTGCAAGCCTGCTCCAGGTTTGAAAGGAGGTAGATTGTGTGTGGCGCGGAGGAAGTGAGGAGAGAGGGAAGACAGGATTTAAGAAAAACCATAAAATAATAATATGTAATTTTCGTCTAAGTCTTTTGTTTCCTTGTTAAAATGACGGCTTTGGCGGTTGGAGGAAGTAGGAGACTTGTGAGGCAGAAACTGTGCAGCCCACTGGGTGTTTATTCACCAACATTTAACAAACAAAAACAAACTCTGCTTTTTTGGCATTTTTGGCCTAGGGGTCTCAGCAGCAACAACTCAATATGGCCAACATGCAGCCTTTTTATGGCTGCTGGCTGTTCCAATACACAAACCACCAAGAAACAGGGTAAAACAAAAAATACATACACACACAAAACAAGGTTTGACAAAACTTCCAAAAATCCTCAAAATATATTTTACTTAAGGAGGAAATGTTTTTCTTTTTTTAGAACATCTCTACAAACACATCTTTATCAAAATATAAATACAAATCAACATTAAGTTTATAAAATGTCTAACTCTCTGCTCCCCCCCTTCCGTCTGCTTTGGTCTGCTTCGAACCTTTAAAAAGGTACTCAGGCCCGGGGAATCTTTTAGCCCTGAACACCCTGCAGAGGAAGAGAAATTAAGCCACACCAATACAAGCCTTCAAACATTTTAAACAATCAATGCTTATATCATCCCTTTGTTGTGTATTTTAACAGGACGCAAATCAGTTCCAGCTGAGATGCCACAAACCACCATCAATAAACCATTTTAATCAATTTGTATCCGTTTCGCTGTGCTACCATCATGTACGACATTTCTTTTATCATTTTAGCGCACATTTTAAGTGTTGTGCCACCAGTGCACCAAGTAATGAAGACTAGCTAAATTACATTCCTGAACTAAAATGTCCATAGATTTTAGTCCAGTCTTTATTTACGAACTGCGGCACAATGCGTCTGACCAGTCCCACGAAAAGAATTATTTCTGATTTTCTCCCAGTTATTGTTTATTGAGTAGAGTTTTTGCGTTCATCTCGTCTGGATTTTAGGTTGGGAGGAAAAAATGGCAGGTTGGCCGAAAAATATTTTAGTTTTAGTTTTTAGTTAATGAATTAACACTAGTTTAAGCAGATAAATGTTTTTTCTGCACAATTTTTCCATTAATATTCGCTGGCTGTTGTTATTCTATTGGCAGCACAGTGACGCCAGTGGTAGCATTGCTGCCTTGCAGAAAGAAGGTTTTGGTTTGATTCTGGGCCCAGGGGCCTTTCTACATTGAGTTTGCATGTTCTCCCTGAGCATGCGGGTTTTTCTCCTGGTACTCTTGCCTCCTCCCAAAAACATGACTTTTAGGTGAAATTAATTCTCTAAATTCTCCTCAGTTGCGAAAGTGTGTTTTGTGAATGGTTATTTGTCCTGTTTGCCTCTGTGTTTCCATGGACTGCTGGATCTGTCCAGGGTGGACCCTGCCTCTGCCCGTAGGACAGCTGGAGATAGGCACCAGCAACCCCTCACGACCCCAGCAGGGATAAACTTAAATGGAAAGTGTAATTTTTGTTATTTTATTGGTGTGCTCTACTTGTTATTTCTCTATCACAATAAAATTTAGCCCTTGTGTAGTACAGTAATATGTTATGTTAACCTTGATCCCTTCTGGTCTGAAAGGGTGTTATCAGACAAATTGTTGAGCACCAAAAAGCTGCAGCATTAAGGCAAATTGTTGAGGTGTTGTTGATGTACTTCACACAAAGCAGCTGTGTTTGACCCAATTTCAACCTAAAAAATATTTTACCCCATCAGCATAATTTCAAATCAAATACTCTGCATAATAAATGGATTTGAGCAATTTAATTTGAAAGGTACATAGACCTTTAATTTTCTAAATGTCTGCTACAAAATAGAGGTCAACATTGTATTATTAAAGCCTGTCAACATTGATAATACCATGAGGTACTACTTATGCTTTTCTGCAGCTTTAAGCTTAACTTTTCACATGAATTCAGAAAAAAATAGCTATATTTTCCTGCATTAAAAATTTCTTTAGCACAAAGTGATGCCTTGGCACAAACCAATAATAAACATTACAAAATACTTTACAAAAATATATATTTTATATAGTTTCTACACAGAAAATTAAAATGTCAGTCATTTATTTTCTCATGTGAACATTAAAACATTGATATTCAAATGAAAAAAGAACAAATGCACTTTTCACACTGTTAAATAATGTTTTTGCTGGGTATGAATTCAAACATGGGGAGTAAGTTTATATTTCGCTTTAATTATGTGATATGATTTAAGGGAGTGTCAGAAACTAAACACTCGCTGGGCAGAAAAAAATTATGGAACTGGAAAAAGTGTAATCGCTTACTAAAGTCCCACCTAATATGTTTAACTTATGATTAATTAACTTTTTTGTAAAAATACACTGACCTACATTACCACTTTGTCAAAGTTAGAAGAACCACAGTTTTCAAAAACCCTACACTTAAGAATATCTGCTTAGAAAAATTATAAAGGTGGTAATGGTTTGATAATAATGACAATACTTGACAAAATCACAATAAATGCAGATAAAGACGAATCACTGCCAAAGCTCATTCGTTTCTGATGGTGTCACCACTTTTACCAATCAGACTGGGTTTGAGTAAGCCTGCTTTTTAACATGTTCAGAAGCTGCCAAGCTGTGTACTGTATGAATTTGGGTCCCTGTTTTTTTTTTTTTTTTTTCCACATCGACTGTGTGTTGTGAGTGTGGGCACCTGGGGTGGGAAGGCAGAGAGAGTGTGTTCATATCTTTGCAAAGATAGAACAGTTCATCGTGCAGCCCTTTGGCAAAGCATGCTGCCCTGTTCTGCATGAGCAGCGTTCGTTCCCCCTCACTTACAACAATCGAAAAGTAGTCAGAGTCAAAACAAATTACAGACACTTTGGTTAAACAGTAGCATGTTATGAATAAAACCTGAAAGAATATGGTTTGTTATGGGAAGAAGCTATGTCTGGTCTGCAAACACCATCCTGCAGAGAATTGTGTGGCCTTCAAGGTGAAACAGACTAAGTGAAAACTTTTATAGTGACTAAATAGGATAATTTAATATATAATAGAAGAGAAATAAAAAAATGCAGACACCAATTCACAATTTCAATTCCGTTTATTTATATTGTGCCAATTCACAACTCATATGATCTCAAGTCACTTTACAGAGACAATTCACAAAGATCATAATGTCAGACTGGTTTAGTTTTCTAACTAAGAAAAACTAGCTAATAGGATCGAGTGATTGACTTGAAAGTAAACCTTCAGACCAAGCATGCTTCATTTGGGATTTAAAAGACAGGCTCTGATCAAAAATAACATCAACATTTTTTATTTTATTGTCTGAGATCAATTTAATCCCATCCACATGAAGTGACCTATCCTAACCTATCAGCTTATTTATCAGCTCCCTTTTTTTACTTTGTTTATTGAACATTTTGGACATAAGACAGACATTTTTGGGACAAATTCAAAGTATCAATACAATCTCAATGTCATAGTTCTGTCAACCCCCAATCCACCCTGACTGCCCACCCCACCCACAGGCCAAAAAATAAATAAATAAATAAACAAATTAATAAAAAAAAGTATAAATAAATAAAAAGTATAAAGAGGAAAACAGATCAAAAAGGGTAGACATGAATGTAAATGTAGATAGATAAGTAGAGATCATGTTAGGCATTCAAGTATCCTCAGGGTCAAGAAGATTCAGAGAGTCAAAATATCTAATAAATATCTCTACTTTGAGGTTGTAAAGCACCTCTCGAATCCAGCGGGCATGTGAAGGGGGTTGAGAATCTTTCCAGTTAAGTAAGATCAACCTACGAGCTAAAAGCATGGTAAATGCTATAGCCCGCTTCATTCCTTTAGGCAAGTTAGAAGTAGGGGGATGCCAAAGATTGCAGACATTGGATTGGAGACAACCAGAGAACCATATGCTTCAGACAGTGATTTAAAAATCCCTGTTCAGAATAGTTTCAACTCGGGACATGACCAAAACATGTGTGAGTGATTGGCAGGCGAGAGTTTACATCTGCCACAGGCATCATTTACAGAAGAATACATTTTTGTTAGTCGTGAATTGGAATAATGAGCCCTGTAAACAACTTTGCATTGAATTAGTGGGAGGGCAAATCCTCCCTTCTCCTTGGGAGACTGTAAAACCGATCTGCGAATTCTAGCAGGCTTCGCAGCCCATAAAAAAATTTAAATCATTGTGTCCAATTTTACAAAAAATTACTTATTTAGAAAAAGTGAAAGATGTTGAAACACATAAAGAAATTTGGGAAGAACCACCATCTTCACTAAGCTTATTCGGCCAGCGAGCGAGATGGGTAAAGTTGTCCAGCGAGCAAAATCAAGTTTGCTTTTTTGGTAATTAAGTTTGTAGCCTGATATGGTGCCAAATTCATTAAGATTGTTTAGGATGGCGGGAAAAGAGGAAATAGGATCCGAAACATACAACAAAAGGTCATCTGCATAAAGCGAGACTTTATTGACTATATCAAATCTTGTTATGCCCTTAAAGGAGGCCTCTGCACGCAGCCAGGAGGCTAGGCTAGGGGTTCGATCACTAAAATAAACAAGAGCGGAGACAGGGGACAGCCCTGTCTGGTACCACAGCTTAAAGGAAAGGAGGAAGAAAGAACATCATTAGTCCGTACTGAAGCTTTTGGTGGAGAATACAGAAGTGTTACCCAATCAACAAATGTCTTGCCTAATCCAAATTTTGTCAATACCTTGTACAAAAAGCTCCATTCAACCCTGTCGAAGGCCTTCTCGGCGTTGAGGGACACAACCACTTCAGGGACGTATGAACGTTAGGGGAAGTGATATTATTGAAAAGCCTCCTGGTGTTGCATGAGGACTGCCTCCCGGGCATGAAGCTCGTTTGATTTAGATCGATAATTGAGGGTAGAATGTGCTGTATGCGTAATGCCAACACTTTAGATAGGACTTTAAAATCCACGTTAAACAAGGAAATGGGCCTATAGCTGCTACATAGTAAAGGATCTTTATCCTTCTTAAGGAGCAACAAAATTGTAGCCTCCGACAGGGTACAAGGGAGCCGGCCAAGAGAGAAGGCCTCGTTGTACATCTCTTTAAGAAAAGGACTAAGCAAAGTGGAGAAAGCTTTGTAATATTCAGTGGTAAACCCATCGGGTCCAAGGGATTTGGAACCTTGAAGACAACCTATGGCCTCCTGAACTTCTAATGTACTAATTGGGGCACCAAGTTGATCTGCCAGTTCTTCATTAACGCAAGGAAAGTTGATTTTATCTAATATATTATCAGGAGAAGGTGGAAGTTTGAATGTATAGAGAGAAGTATAGAACTCAACAAAAGCATCATTAATGCCCTTTGGGTCAGTGGTAGTTTCACCAGAGCTGGAATTAATAACTGGTATAAGTCGAGAGGATGCCTGGCCCGAACCTGATATGAAAGAAGTTTGCCAGCCTTGCCTCCCGATTCATTAAAAAAGTTGTCTAGATTTAAGCAAAGAAACTCTAACAGAAGCAGTGGAAATTAGATCAAGTTCTGTCTGTAAAAAGAGTTGTTTTTTATAAGTGTCAGGATCTGGATTGGCAGCATACTTTACATCCACTTCCTTGATTTCCTTTAAAAGTTCATTAAGGAGGGCAGTTTCAGTCCTTTTTTTATTAGAAATATAGGAAATAAGCTGGCCTCTCATGTAGGCTTTAGATGCCTCCCAAAGCCTACTCCTACTAATATCTGCACGTCATTTAATTCGCAAAATAAGGAGATTTGGGTACGTATAAAATATAATAAAATATTGATAACTGTCCTCTGCTAAGAGAACAGAGTTGAATATCCATTGCCTGAATGGGCTTGACCAGTAGGGTAGTGCCAAATCAAGGGAAACTGGTGCATGATCTGATATTGCAATGGTGTGGCAGTCAGTGGAAGCTAAATTTAGAATTAATCTAAGGTCCATAAGGAAGAAATCTATCCGGGAATAAGAGTGATGAACATGTGAGAAGAAAGAGAAAGCCTTGGTAGAAGGAAATTTATGTCTCCAAGGATCAACTAGACCAAGTCGCTGAGAGCACGCAAGTGATAAATTGGGGAATAACTAGCAATTATTTTAAAAGTGATCCATCAAGCGTTATTATTACAAATTGATGAACAATAGGATAAGAAATGGTCACATATTTAAACCTCTTTATTCCAAAATAAACATTTTTAGACAAGAACAAACAAGCACACAAGTACAGGTTGTTCATTAACTGTCTAGTGCAATATATGAAAAATAGTATGTTTTGTGTTAAATGTTTGTGTTAAACTTACATGAGAAATGTAGCTGTACATCCACAAAATATAGGCTACTTTGTTTCATAAAGTGCAAAAAAAGAGTTTTTGCATTTTTTAAAGCCTCCTAAGGTGAAAACCATAAGGTCCCTACATTTCAACAAATGAGTTTTAGGACTGATTTGAACTCTGAACTTGTACTGACAAGGAAGAGCCTTTACGAAAGCAGTTAAAGGAGATAAAAATAAGCCCTGGCCTTCAAATTATAAATTGCAGGAATAAAATGAGAGAAACTAGGGGTGCTAAAACACACATCCTCCTAAGACAGATATTTACATGGGAATGTAGCATATAGTTAATTGACATATTACTGGTCTTCCTGGATTGAAATCTGATATACCTCCTTAAGTTACAGGATCTTCTTAAATGGGTCATTACCACGTTGTAATTTAACAGCATTACCCAACCCCTTCACATTCCAAGAAACAAGTCTAAGTGTGGTACTTACATGCTGACCTGTCATGTTTCATGCTAATTCTTGAGGATATGGAAATGTTACACGGGTTTCCAACATGTATCACTGTCAGGGACCTAAGCATAGAGTAAGCAGGTATCTGAAAAGCTACATGAGTAGGGGAGAGAGAGGTCTCACCAACACACAACGAAACAAACATTGTTGGCTTCCTATCATGTAAACTCTGTTTTGACAAAAGTTACATGTTACGACTTATTCACTTTACACAGCTCAGGATGATATGTGTTAGGATCAATTTGCAAAGTCAATATCGGCAAAAAGCTAGAAACCCCCCAGTCCTGGATGCTGAGGGTAAACATTCTGCGGCACTGACTGCAGCTGATAGGACTTATAGCAGGAGGCGAGGTGCCAACTCCTCTGCGTATTGTCACTTCCTAGTTGCAGTCAGAATAAGACATCAATGGCGATAATAAAGGCATTATAGTAGAAAAAAATTAAAATAAGTAAACAAAAAAGCTATATTAATCATTTAAAATGACTAAATAAATTATATAAAAGTAATAATGATAAATAAAAACCGTATTTGTAAATAAGTAAGATTTACTCAGCATTAAGAAATAATTTAAGATTAATAAATGAAAAGGTTCTGAAAATAAAGAGTTATGGAGGTTTGTTTAGCCTGCAAAAAATTTGGTAAAAACTGTATATAATAAAAATAATTACTAAAAAAAGTAGGTGTGAAAAAGTTTTTCCCAAATTAACCAGATGTGCGAGAGACCTTTGTATTAAAATAAAAAAAAAACAAAAGTAGATGAACTGCTTTTTCTTTAAAGATGTCCAGGGGAAAAAAAAATATAAAAATATATAAAACAAATACAAAGATCTGTAAACTAGGCTTATTTAACATTTAAACATATTTATAAAACCAATAACCTTCTTCAAAGTATACAGAAGAAACACTTTGAACAGAAACATACAGCCATGATCAAACTGCGGCAAATATTCAAATCAGTGCTCCGTGATCCTCACTTATGGATGCTAAAGTCAGTTCACCTCTGGTTCATTCTGTCGACGTTGACGAAATGCAAAGTCCGCAGCTTCCTCTACAGAGGGCAAAAGTTTTCTTGATCCATTGCGTAGCACAACAGTTAGCTTGGCAGGGTACCTGCGTGCGGCCTTGTAGCCTAACTCGAACAGCCTCTTTATCACATCTTGGTATTGAGTGTGTTGTTCCAAAACCTCCGGGGCATAGTCCTCAAAGATATGGATAGGTGTGTCTTTATATTTCAGCTTGCCCCGTAGCTGTCGGGCAGCCCATACAACCAGCTCCCGGGTTTGGAAATGATGAAAACAGATCACGACATGCTGTGGCCTACCCGTGGATGCTAGCC
>JAGKQL010000071.1:2734946-2799322 GCA_018398635.1 Cyprinodon brontotheroides
TGCAACACATTTCTCTTGGGTTTCAGAACTTATAGAGCCAAACTGGAGAGAAGGTCTACCCTGTGTTGATGAAAGACTGAAACAAAGGGTACCCCTGATGTGTGAGACTGAGACAAAGATCCCCTGGTTGCTTGCTGCCCTTACTGCTGAGCTGCAGCTGGATGAAACTCATGGTAAAAAGGTTTGCAGGTCTGGCATGATTAGAGACAGAACAGACAACATGAGTTTACTGATGAGTAGAGAATGCTAAGAGAATGGACTGCATGCTACGCTATGCTACAGGAATATGTGTTGAGCTGTTCTTCCAGATAAACTTTGGTTTCAAACACAAGATCCATATTAAACTTTAATATGGTTTTCAACCATGTTTCTCCTTCCTCTTTGTATAAAGTAGTTCAGTTGAGTTTTACTAGTTTTAGTAAAGAGTGTTTGTGTCACGATTTTTCTAAGGGCTTGGACCCACATGCAGCAAAGCCAAACAGAGAGACACAGTGTAAAAGTTCAGCGGGTTTTATTGAAGAGTATATGAGTTCGGTGCAGAGTTCCTCCGAACTCTGCTCAGCCAGAAACTGGAAGACGAGGGGAAGACAGATTGTTAGATTCAGGCTCAGTGGGAAATTGGAGTTGTTAATCTAGAAGGAGAGGTTTTGTAGCCACTTGGCTAGAGGACAAAAACTAAAAATGCAAAAACTCAGATTAGACTCAGGCAGAATAAAACAAGGCTTGGCTAGAATACCTCAAACTGGCAAACACTCTGGCGTCTAGGTAGTGGCAACCAGCAGCTCAAGAGCAGTCCGGTGATGAAGCAACAGCTTGCAGGTGTGTGAGGAGGGCAACCAGAGCCAGGCGCCTCCCGGTGGTGGAAGGCAGAAACACAAAAGTCAAGACAAACAGACGAACACAAAAACTGGGATCCTGACAGTTTGACTTGGAGCTGAATTTTGATTTTTGTTAATAAACTCTTATATTTTGAACATAATTTGTGGTGTATTTATTCCATGCATATGCAGAATTAACTGTTTAAACATGATTCGTCATTGAATCACTCTTTCTTTTATTGTTCTAACACAAAGTTAGTAGGACTGTGTGTCATTAACAGTATATAACAGCCGAAATAATATCTGATTAAATAAGATATTTTACCACCCCTACCAGGGAGGGCAATACACTTAAAGTATCAGAAACATCAATTCTCAGCTGGCTTGGAATTGATAAGGACCTAAAATCACAACAGGAGTGAGTCTATACTAATACGAATGAAGACAAAGTTCATTATAATTATGTGATATAACTAAAAGGAGTGTCAGACACTAAACTTTTACAGGTGAGATAAAACTTATTTGGGCAACCGTTCTGCTAATCCCTGGATGAGCAGAGAACTTGGAAGAATGCATCCAGTTAATAACTCTGGCTCGTAAGGAGATGGATACATACATAAGGTTGGGTGGCCCAGTGCCAGGATCTGGTTCAGTCTGTTGGGCCTGTTTGATCAAATCCTCAATTTCCCAGGTTACCGCAGCGATGCAGCAGCTAGGAGGCAGGATGGGAGCAGTTGACTCTTCAAATTCGTCCTGGGAAAACTTCCTAGAAAGGGCGTCTGGTTTGACTTTCCCAGAGCCAGGGCGAGAAGAAATTGAGAGGTTGAACCAGGAGAAAAATAAAGACCAACGAGACTGACGGGGGTTGAGTCTTTTAGCAGATTATAAGTAGGAGAGATTTTTGTGGTCAGTCCAAACCTGAACCGGGTGTACAGTTCGCTCAAGCCAGTGTCTCCATTCTTCCAGAGTCAGTTTAATGGCTAGAAGTTCTCGATCACCCACATCATAATTTCTTTCTGCTGGAGTGAGCCTGCGAGAGAAAAAGGCACATGGGTGTAGCTTGTTATCGGTTCCGGAAACTTGGGAGAGAACAGCTCCAACTCCAGAATCTGAGGCGTCCACCTCCACCACAAAATGTTTGGAGAGATCTGGCTGAGAGAGAAAGGGAGCGTTAGCAAAGAGTCTCTTAAGGTGGGAGAAGGCTACTTCAGCCTCAGGGGACCACACAAAGGGAACCTTGGAGGAAGTCAGAGCAGTCAGAGGAAGAGCCGTTTGTAGTTGCAGATAAACCTTCTGTAAAAGTTGGTGAATCCCAGCAAATGTTGGAGCTGCTTACGGGTCTCTGGGGTTGGCCAATCCAAAACGGCTTTAATCTTTTCTTCAGTGGGTCTTACCTGTCCGCCCTCAAGGATGAATCCAAGGAAGGACACAGATGGTCTGTGGAATTCACACTTCTCTGCTTTTACAAAAAAGCTTGTTTTCAAGCAGGCGTTGGAGGACCTGGCGGACATGGATCTTGTGCTCAGATAGGTTTTTGGAAAATATGAGGATGTCATCAATATAGACAAAAACATTCAAAAAATCTCTCAGAACATCGTTGAAAAAAGCCTGGAAACAGGCGGGAGCATTAGTTAATCCGAAAGGAATTACCAGGTACTCAAAGTGTCCAATGGGAGTTTTGAAGGCGGTTTTCCATACGTCTCCCTTCCTGACGCTGTCGTGGATGTTCTCTGAACGACGTAGTGATTAAAGCTAAGTCTTTCAAAAATTCTAAGTTCTCGGAAAAGCAGTTGAAAAATCTCCAACAGTGGTCAAAAAGAGGCAGAGGCAGCTGGTTCTCGGTCCAGTATGGTTTGTTGCAACAATACAAGTCCACCACACATGAGATGTTCACCGGTCAACATCTAACAAACAAAGACATTGGTCTGCTTATATATGCTCCCTGGGTCTTAGGGGCTCCTCCCCGAGCCCCTCCTATTTTTACGTAATTTCAGGTACTTTTTCCACGGATATCTCTGTTATCTGTTTATGTAGCGGTGGAAATTTCCCCAGGGTGCGTATTTTTTAAAATGGCTGCACTTTATTTGCCTACTCCATTACCCTTCATTACCTGTCCATTTGGTACCATGGTAACACACGTCTCGTTTACATTAACTCCTTGGTAATACATATCTCGTTTGCATTAACTCCATTAACTCCCACATGTCTTGTTTGCATTAACTTCATTAACTCCTACATGTCTTGTTTGACCTTTGGTTTTTCCACTGCCACGTTTTGTTTGCATTGACCCTTTTAGAACAGCTGAACCTTTTGGCTTTGTCCACCCATACCTTATTTCCCTAGATACATGTTAAAACGCACCATTTAACCATTGTGACAAGAATATATTCATTGTAAGATAGCAATCCACTACATTCTATTCATTGTGAGATATTAATCCACTACATTCCCCCCTGTGGTCCTGAAAAGGATCACAAAGTGGATCTACAAGTGATTGTCGGAGTACCACAAATGTGAATTTCAAGAGTAAATAGTGATTATATATTGCACACCAAAAGCTAATAGTGAGTGATACAAGATACTAGATTAAAACACACCATTACCTAATAGTGAATGATACAAGATACTACGATCTAATGATAAAATATAATGGATAATAAAACAAAGAGGGAACCCCCCTTGGCACACTTGTGAGGACATTTCCTCTTGCTTACTTTTTTGTAGAAGGATTTTCAGTATTTGTTTTAGCAATGATATGGGGCAGAGGGATGTCATGTCCAAGCAGTTTGATCATCTAGTAGGCCACTACAACCCATACCCAAAGGTGTCATTGCACACCGGTACATCAAACAATTTGATGTTAAATTATACCTAATCATGCCTGGGCTATGTCAGGCGAACTTGTCACTTAATGGTCAGTAGACCGTCATTACAACCAACATATGAGTGACCACAAGGTGCACAGTAGCACAGTACTCGTACTGTCACATACATTATAAGTATACACAATCACATTTTTCAGTTATATCTAGCATAGGTATACATAATCATCTTTATCCTTTATATCCAGCATAGTTTCTGAGATTAATGGTAGTTCGGGGCTTGGGGGTCAGTGAGCATCAACCCCCATGGAGGTACAATCTCCAGTCTTGCGGTGGTAGTTCCTGGAGCACGTTGTCCCGGCAACTGATGCTGCGCCATTGTGGTAGTGGCCACATACCCTTGTTCTGTTGTCATTGGCAGCATTCTCCTCTGTAAGGTGATTATAGTCTGATATGCGTCTTAAAGTTGTTGTGTCAGCCTGTCACGCTCCTGGATCAGATGCCACACTTTTGCCTTTTGTCTGGCTTTATATATGCCGCGGCAAATTGTGTATATGTGCTTCCGTGAGGCTGGAGATAGACCTCTGTTGAGTATAGACCACAGTGGGCATAGAGATAATTTCAGGCCTTAGATCCTGAGAGGTTTCGTAAAACTCCAGAGGATGCGTCAGGAACTCCGAGATGTGGCTCATCTCAGCGGTTCCCGTGTAGGATTCCTCATTGTGGTAGGATCGGTCGTCATCGTGCCTGATGTAGACGGCAAGTCCTGGAACGATCTGACAGGCCTTCCTCGGTCCTCTGGGTTCTCGGGACTGGCAGGGGTGCTGGCAGGGCCGAAGTCGTTTCTCAGGACCCTCGGTGATGGCAGGCTGCCCATTGGTTGCCCTCTAGGTGGTGGGTGGTTATCAGGCTGTCTTCTAGGGGTCATCATGGATCTGCTCCACCCCGGTGGTGCGGTGCCTGGCCCCTCTGCTGGATCGTCTGGCTGCCTATTGGGAATATTGGTGCCTGTGGCTACATCTACTTGTCTGCCTACCGACGCATGTGCAGTGTTTCCTCCTCTATTTACTTGTTCATGCCACTCCTCCGCGGGTATGGGGTATACATTAAAATAAGCCTCCGCCATTCTCAATAGTCTGCATTTGGAGACATAGCATGATATAATTATATCATCATAAGGCATGTTAGAAGAATCTATAAACACTTAGGCATGCAAATTATTATATCTAAGAGAATATATAATACCTTGGCATGCAAATTACTACATATATATATATATTTAACTGATTATTAAAAATGTACGTACCTGGTGGGGGTGAGAGGAGATCATGGTATTACTTTATATGTTTTGGGCTTATTGTACTTCTATTATTGGGAATTGACCAGTTACACTTACAATTAGTCTTGAGACCAATCCCCGAATGAGGGGTACGACACAGCAGACGACTATTAATACTATCATTATTATAACTCCTAGTATTATCCCTGCAGCTTTTAGATATCTTGCCCACCCAAGCTTATTGAACCAATCCCAAAACCCCTTCAGCTTGGATAATTACCAAAACATGTTACTGGAAGAAGAAAAAAATACCTTCTACAAATATTACTGATTGCAGCTCTTAAATGCATCAGTTTAATGGTTGAAGCCTGACCCGCCAACATACAAAATGTGGATTGAAAAGGTCTGGGAAATCTATCATATGGAACAAATAACTTATTGCCTGAGGCTTCAAAAAGACATATTTGTTAACAGGTGGAAACCGGCCATGACCATATTAATGCAGTAAAACTTTATTATTATTGGTGTATTATTTTTCTTTCTTTTTGTGTATTCTATTCAATTTCTATTGTATTTTTTATATTTACTAATTATTTTTTCTATTTAATTTTTATCCCATTGGTGCTGCTTATTTAACCCATTTAGGCCGAGGACATTACCGCATTTTTCTACCATTCAAAGCCGGGCGCGCTGCAACAGCGTAATTCTACCATTGACGCCGAGAGACTTATATAGAGACAAGGCAAGAAGAAAGAAGTTTTTTCAAGCAAAACATGGAGGAGTTTGACAGGAGAAGAGTTGTTTGAATTTTAAAGATTTTGAGGAGTGTGGCGCGGGCTTTGATGACGGTATAGATAAAAAATGGATGACTTTTGAAAGGCGCCTTCGATATGTGCTCACCACACGCAATACACGGAGTGTTTTCAACGCGCACACCTGGAGTGAAAGTTGATTTACCTGCAGACGCCCCACCACTGCAGCATTTGAGCCTATTTTTAATGAAGAACTTTGAATGCATCTTGTTACAGGAGATCGAATAGGTACACAGTGACCAAACAAACCAAACTCCAACAAGAGCAAAGATGGTAGAAGTGGTCACCCGTGACTGTGACGGAGATGAAGACATTTATTGGGCTGTGTATGGGCATGGGACTTCTTGTGTTGCCAGTACTGAAGAGATTATTGGCGACAGAGTAAACCTCTCTTCAGGAAGCAGTTCCCCCAAAATATGTCCGCGGGACAGATTGTAGCCATCTGAAGTAAGTTGTATGCAATTTATAACACAGACATATACATTATTATGCATAATAATACTGTTAATATAAGTAATCATCAGATAGTTAAAAGTTTATGTAATATTTGTTCTTTATTTTAAAACGTTTTGCCTATTACGTTCTCAATGAAGACATGATCCGCGCTATAAAATCGTAAGGATGTGAACATTTTGATTACTGCTTGCATTTGGAAAAGAATTTGGAAAAGAATTTCAAAGATATTATTTTGAGTTCTATCTGCTACACCACAGAAACTGAGATATCAATAATTTACTAAAGCGTTATGACGGTTGCTGAATTTAAAAGTTCACCTTTTAGGGGTATTTTTTAAAATCGGCCATAGGTTTTAGGGTGTTTTCTTCCGAGATTTTAAGAGCCTAAATGGGTTAATTACTGACTATATTTATGTTTGTAAGCTACTTGTACAGATAACCATGTGACCTAGTTTACTTTTAAGCCTAACTTGTTGTATTTACTTTCCAAAGTTTTTTTTTAACTTTACTATTAGAGCGGCAGATCCCTGAATAGTAGAGCAATGTATATATGTCTGTGTAAGTTTGCAAAAATTTAAATAAAAATTAAGTGTAAATAAAAACTTCAGCTGAGTATTCCAATTGGATTTCTCCACATGTTCATCTCTCATGTGCTTCATTTCTTGAAGGACCCCAGTTAGGCTGCCGTTACCATCTGTATGCATAGGGATCAAGGTACAACAATCTTCCCCGATATAATCACATATCCCCTGGTCCCCAGCCATACGGGATTCCAGCACGAACCTATGTTGTAGAACCATTAGTGATGTGGCATGTAATTGTTCTTTTACAAGATCCATGCCCTGTATTATAAAATTTATAAACCTTTGTTGATTGTACCATAGGAGATTTATCCACCTACTATTCCGGGCTATGTACTGCGCATTGTTAATTACTCCGAAGACTGGTAACGAGCCGATCCCTCTTCCACTTTTTATCCACTCACTCCCTATGGCGACATGTTCTTCAGGTACCCCTAGTGGGACCGAATCCCAGGTAATATATACTTCATCTGATGTTTTCCAACTCCACTAATACTTAGAGAGAGTACTTCTTTTTGTACGGTTGCTTATTTTATTAGATGTTTCATTAATGATTATTTGATTGTTTATTATTAACTTTAGTTGTCCAGTCAGCATTACTGGAGCACAAATCCCTTCCCACTGAGGAGGTAGTGAGGCTAACATTTGCTCATCATTATGACACATCCAAAAATATCTCCTAAAGGGACAGATCCCTGTGCCAGACTCTTTATTCGGTATTGAGCCACAGATGTAGATTGTAATTCAAAGATGATATGTCCTCCATCTGGTATTACTTGTTTACAACGTATCCTAGCTTTGAGGCTAGTTTCACATAGCTTGATGTAGCTGACATTCCCTCCAGCTGTCGGTAGGTACCATGGTATTCTACTACATTTCACCATTTTGTCTGCAGTCCACATCTTGCTAGAGGTTCTTTTGGTCACCTCTTCTAATTCTTTCCCTCGTGCTATACAAAACGGAAAAATCATTTCAGCTGGTTTTTGTACTACCGGAGGGAGGGAGAAAGTACTCATTACTTCATTTATTGAGGAGGTTAGTGCTTTGGGGCATATTTTCCTTTCTCTGTCCATGAACTTAAACCTGCGGCCATATGCATGGCGCAGTGAGCGAAGCACTCTGATATTTCTGGGCAGTCACCTATTTTACTGCCAGGTATAATCTGAAGGGCTAGTAATTTTTTAGCATTATAGCAGGCTATACAATCATCTTTAGGGCGTTTTTTAGCTTTAAACATTGTCTGAACAGAGAACTGTATCCATTGTTGGAACATATTTTTCTCCCATTGCGACATTTTTAATTTACTTAGGTCCCTTTTCTGGCTTTTGTTTATTAGTTTAACTACTCTATGCGCTCTTTCTATCGTCATCATTTGTTTCGTTAGTATGTTTTGGCATATGTTTGTTTTGCATCTTACCTTGATGATCACCATCCCATCCCCACGGCAGTCTATGCTTTGTGGAATTCCAAGCCAATGTTTTCCCATCGACTCGTTTCCAAAAAAATTTCTTCAGACATTACATAATCATATCCTTTGGTTTGCACATGCGTTAATGATTTGTTCTCCCCACCGTTATTGCTGATTATTCCCTGGTTAGTAGCTAGTGTTATCATTGCTAGTGCACATGTTTCTGTTTGACGCTGTAAATGTGAGTGTGCATTGTTAGTGGTGAGCTTAATAAGGTCCCCCCTTGTTAACCCAAAAAGGGTTAACAAAAGAAGAAAACTAGTCAGAGTCAGAAGAAGACGCATACGAGAGACACCCAGATGGCGATGGAGTGGGCGGACACGGTTCCACCGGCGGCCCAGTCGCATCGAACGGGGAAGGGGAAAGGGAGGAAGGGGGTGGGGAAGGAGATGGATATAGAGGGGACAGAACTCCACCAGCGTCTGGTGGGTGAGAAAAAAGAAGTTCGTCCAGTGCCTCAACGACGGATGAGTCTGGGTCAGACCCATCAGAACTCTGAGTGGCAGAAGAATCATCATTACTGCCGCCAGAGTCAGAAGGCGGATCGGGAGCAAAAGAATGAACACTATCATCCTCAGAGTCCCCTGACAGTTAAGACCGTCAGGCCGCCAAGCGCGCTGAACGCCTTTGGCCGTCGGACGAGGACGGGGGTGAGGCTGCATCAGTGATTGCCCCAGGTACAACATCAAACGTCTGTGAGTGTGATGTGGTGGCTTGCGGAGGGAGACTTGTTGCTGCCCTGTCAGCATGCGCAGAGCCCGTTGGTCATGGATCGAGTCCAGATGGGTCTGGTGGCCGGTGCCGGGTGCAGTGGTTTTTGTGGAACCAGAAGGGCTTACCTTCAACTTTTAGGGCATCGGGTGAGGTAAGAACAACTTTAAAGGGGCCTTCCCTATGAGGTTCGTTCCACTGACGTCTAAACACTCATATGAACACACTGTCACCGACTTGGATGTCTCTGACGTCCACTGGATAATGTGTCTCGTCTCGGTTGTGAGCTGCTTTCACCTGTTGAAATATAAGCCTGTGAATATGGGTTAGTGACATGAGGTAGTCCCCCAGTTCACGTTCGAGTTGTGTCAGGGAAATCTCCTCCTGGGGTCCTCGGACCTGTGGGAGAGGCATGGGTCAACCTGTAGGCATTTCATGGGGAGTAAGATGGGTTAGTCGGTTAGTTTGCGAACGCATTGCCATCAGAGCAATCGGCAACGCATTGACCCACGTCAAACGGTTATCGCTATCAGCAATGATTTTTGCAATCTTAGTTTTCAAAACACCATTGACTCTCTCCACTGATGCCTGTTATTGGGGATGATACACACAGCCAAACTTTTGTTTTATACACAACTGTTTGAACATTGTCTGGATAACCTGTGAAACAAAGTGAGGTCCGTTATCAGATGATATAGTATCAGGCATGCCAAACCTGGGAGACACTTCTTTACATAGAAACCTTGCTGCTGATTTGTGATCTTTCTTAGCCGTGGGGCATGCTTCCACCCATCTGCTAAATCGACAAACAACCACAAGCATGTATCTCTTTCCCTGAACACGAGTTATTATGTCAACGTAATTCATAATTAGATGACGGAATGGGCCGCCTGGCATAGGGATATGTGCTAAGGGTTGTGTGAACATTTTGCGCACATTGTACTTAGGGCAGTGAGGGCATATGGCCAGTTCTCTGTCTACCATAGGTGTCATATAAGGTGACCACCAAACTGCCTGCAATTTTCGAATGACTTGGGCTCGCGAACAATGATCAGGTTCATGCATTATTTTGATGGCCGTTGGCAGTAAGGACAATGGTAGTACGAAATGCCCTCGGAAACTTCGCCACAACCCTGCATGGGGGTGTGATGTGCGTACCGCCCCCTTTGCACCCACAATCGTTTTTCTGCTTCAGAAACTCTGTTCTGTGTCTCTATTAATGAGGCTAGATTAGTGATGGGTTCACAATCAGCTGCAAGAACCATTGGTCCTTGCACTGCAGGTCCTGTGGCTTCTTTGGCTGCTTCATCAGCCAGATGGAAGTTGCATAGCTTGTATTAATTCCATGACAGCCTGCCCATGCGTCACGGGGGTGCCATCCATGCGAACAAAGCCTCGCTGTTTCCAGATGCTCGTGTTGATATGGCATACCCCATATCCATACGCACTGTCAGTATAGATGGTCACTCTTTTACCAGTAGCCAATTTACATGCAGCTGTTAATGCCTTTATCTCCGCCAATTGGGCAGAGCAAGGTTGGTCAAAGCTCACTGACTGCATCTTTGTATAGGTGCCATCAGGGTCAAGTCGGACCACACCGTATCCTGCTTTGTTCCCCGTCTCGCCTCTGACGCATGATCCGTCTATGAACAGAGTCAGATCGGACGGGATTGGGTGATTGTACAAGTCTTCCCTCACTTTTATGAAGGTGTCCGTCTCCTGGAGACAATCATGGGGCTCTCCTTCTGTGGACAATACCATTCTTGTGGCCGGGTTGATCGTGACACAACGTTGTATGGTCAGGTCAGGTCCTGAAAGCAGAACTTCATAACCTGTTCGTCGAGCTTGGGTTATCACAAAGCGTGGGCTTGTGAGCAGTGCATGTAGTTGATGTGACATGTACAAGATGACGGGGTGGCCCATAGTGATTACTGAGGCCTTTTTGTATGCGAATGCTGCTGCTGCCAAGCCCTGATAACAGGGAGGCAGGCCTTCTTTAACACCATTCAATGTTGTGCTGTAATAAGAAATTGGTTGTTTACCTGTGGGGGTGTCTTGCATCAATACTGCACACGCATACCCTTGTCGCTCTGCCACGTACAGATGGAATGGTTTGTCATAATCTGGATTGGCCAGAGCAGGCGCAGTTTGGAGATCTTGTTTCAGCAGCTGGAACACGCCCTCTGCCTCGTCTGTCCACTGTAACTGAGCCGACTGGTGTCCTTGACCTGCGGCCTTAATCAGTGCTCTCAGTGGAGCAGTTTTGATGGCGTAATCACACACCCATGGTCTGCTGTAACCTGCCATGCCAAGGAAAGACAACATGTGACTACTGAGTTGCCTGCCGAGGTATTCCACTGTTTGCTGGCAGAATTGCAGTTTTTGTTTACTCACTTTGTGTCCTCCTTCTGCCAATGCGGTCAACACCGTAATGGAGTCTCTTTCACACTGCTCTTTTGAGGCAGAACAGATCAAAATGTCATCAACATACATCAACATAGTGGATGGTATGTCTAGGTGATTTAAATCATTTGCCAGTACCCGATTGAAAATTGATGGTGAATGTACAAACCCTTGGGGCAATCGTGTGTACGTATATTGCTGACCTTTGTACATAAATGCAAACAAATATTGGGAATCTGGATGGACGGGCACACTGAAAAATGCTGAACACAGATCTATCACAGTAAACCATTTTGTACCCGGGGGTATATTACTCAATAGCGTATGGGGGTATGGTACTATCGGTATTTCTTCCGCTACAATAGCATTGATTAATCTTAGATCATGAACTAGTCTGTAGTCATTACTGTTAGGCTTTCTGATAGGAAAAATTGGTGTGTTACAGGGACTTACTGTTGGTCTAAGAACTCCTGCTGTTTCTAATCCTGTTATGATGGGCTGTATACCTTCTACTGCTTCACGTTTAAGTGGGTATAGTCTTTGGAAGGGTAATTTAACATTTAATTTGATGGGGTCTGCTGATTTCACTAATCCTACATCTGTTTTGCTTTTGCAGTAACAGCATGGTCTCCAAGGCTGCATGAGGGGGTTTGGCAAAAAGAGAGAACATCATGTGTAAACATTCTTTGAGGGTCGCAGTGACTTTGACGCAAATCTGCGCACGTGCATTCCAGTAAGATGTCGGCAATATTCCGTTGTGCATGTGCATACACATAGTGCAAAGATGAGACTATAAATGCTCTGTGGATTGGTATGTGAGTCGAGAACTTGCAAGAGAGAAAAGACAGATATCTTCTGCTCGGATGTTTCAGCGCTGTGTTACGTGTACTGAGGACAGCATGTCAATTTGATCTATAAAATAAATGCTTCTTCTCCCGTCCTGGGGCAATCAGATGATCGACTGAAGGTGTCCTGATTTTTGACTTCTACCATTGAAAGCCACAACATTTGATGCATTGGCCAGGCTGAGAAAGATCCGGGGCCACTAACGTGCGGAGGCTTCCAGCCAGCAGGAGTGAGCTGTGGGGCCCCTCCAAGAAGAAAAAAGTCATCAGGAGAACGGTGAGTTAAATCCCTTGCTCCTATTTTAATGACTGATATAAAGCAGATCACTTAAGCTGTTTGGAAGCTACCCACACATTTAACTGTATCAGACAATTATCTGTTTGCCACTGGATGTTTGCTGCAGCATAAATTGGCATCTTGAGATAAATAAATTTAGCTGTCCAGACCTGGCTCAGATTATGGAATCATTAACAGTAATCTGCTGAAGCGAGATTGCACCATAACTTTAGAATTTGGTGGAAACTAGCGGTCACGGATTATAATTGATGTATCATTATGAATGATGCAACTATTAATGAATAGCTAACCCTAGTGACGAATTAAGTTTCGTAGAATATGTCTCTGAGTTGCAGGTCGACTGAGCCTGAAGGGCTGTTGTTGTTGAAAAATAGGCCTGAGTCCAGAGGGACTGTATTGAGATCTCATATGTTGTTGTTGTTTATCTCTGGAGAAAGAAGCAACAGAGAGCAGTTTGGCTCTGTGTTGATGACGTTAGACCAAAAGTTGTTAAAAAGAGTTAAAAGTGCATGCAAATTAGTTTATATTGGCTGCTTGGGTCTATGAAGTTAAAGAATTATGTGCACAAATAATTAATTGCCATGGCATTTACTGGTATCAATGTCTAAAGAGCTCTGTGTGGTTCTGTCTGACCGGTGCCGTTTGAAATGTGTGTGTTTGAAATGTAAGTGTACACTAAAAACATCTGTTTAAATTCAAACCTCCTTCCAGAATCTGTAATCAGATCTGCTTAATCACTGTAATTTAATCAGACTGAAAACAGTGTAAAGTAAGATCTAGTCCCTACAAAATGTAGAGATCTTTAATAACCTCTCCTAAGTGCCCCAGAGGACATAAGAGGTCAAAGTAAAAGGAGGTAATAAAAGTCATTAAATAAGGAAACAAAACATAAAAAGTGAAAATAATTGCATAAATAAGTCTAAAAACATAAAAGACTAAACAAAAGAAAGAAAGTGATCACTTTATATCTGCAAAAGATGTCTGCTTTCACTCTAATTGTAACTGCGTCACACTTTTCTCTAATAACTGACCTGCATGGAAAATAGGTGACCATTTGTTTGTTCTAACAGAAAAGGCTTAATTGTGCCCAACGCTTAAACATATTTGGTCAAAAAGTTGTTAATTATTACAGAACAATTTCTTACATAAACAGTGGATATACGAGAAGTTTAAAAATTTGTAAGATCACATTTAACAGCTTCAAAACAGTTTTTTAGCAAAAGCCCCCTCCCGTCTCTTCTTCACTCCTTGTCCTATGAGCCTGTCTGTGTGTGTGCTGACACACACATACACGCTGGAAGCTTAAAAATGCCACGACGTTCTGTATCTGTTAAGCAGGACTATATATTGTTATAAACTAAACTATGTTAAAAGCCGGCATGTGTCTGTCTGTCTGTCTTTATGTCCTCTGTCTGTCTGTCTGTTCTATGTTGTTTGTTCAATGTCAACATGTCTGTCTGGGGTATAAAATATTAGTTCTATTATGTTTCAGTATAAACAGATCAATAGGAGAATTAAACAGCAGATAATTAGATTACAGTTATGTTAAAACATAGATTAATGTGGCAATAAACATAAAATCCCATGAAGAACTGGATTCTCTCTATGCATCCACGTCCGGACATATGATAAGAAAGGTATGCAGGAAACCTGTTGCTGAAAAAGTCGAATTTCTGCACGTTATTACTATTTGGATGCGTTTTGAGTAATTCAGTAATGAGTGGGACCAAAGTCATCAGAAAATACTGCAATACAAACAATGACAAAACAATGACAATACCAATAATGTGAACAAGAAATAAGATCTGGTATAGACAATTTCTATTATAAAGTATTTGGTTTTAGTTATATTTTGTTTCTGGGTTTGCAAATGCTATCGATGTTTCTGTGATTTTTGGAGGTGAACCTTGGGAGGAGCTGTAAATATATGCAAAGTGTTGATCTTCTTGTTAAAATGTGTGTAAAAAGGGAAAAACTATGGTTGATTTTATAAGAAATATATTGATTAATATATTTACATCCTACTATGTCTTGAAATTAACATGTTAAAGGTTAGAAAGTCAATTTGTATTAGAAGTGTTGTAAACTCCCCCCCTCCCACCTCCCGCCCAACAGTAAGGTCCAAAAATGGTTCTGAGTTCTGTCCCGAGGCAAACGGAAACTCAACACACACACATTTTCTACACACACACATTATGCCTGACACACACACAGCTGCTTAAAATAGCTGTTCACTGAGAGGCAGAAGGAGGATAGCACAGTTACCAGGGGCGATCTTCATAGATATAGGGCCCAAGGATTTCGAAGCATTTTTAACTGAAAACAATGTACAGATTGTTACACTAGAATGATATTGTGTACGGCATGTAAAGTGACTGATTCTGGAGCTTATATTTGATTATGATAAACCCCACATGATTAGACAAATCCTTTCTTTGCACATAGATGACAGAATTAGAGCACTCCTGAGTTAAGTTGGTCTTACTGTAGCAAAGTGAAAAAATGAAAGACTGATTATTAAGAATACTTAAAGGTGAATTAAAAAAAGAATACTTAAAGGTCAATTTTCAAAAAGAGCAAGTTACATTTATGCTAAGGATTTCTTAAGGTAATTAAGTTTTCATGACATTGATAGACAAAATACAACTCAATAATTATCAGGGGTAAGAGATAAATAAAATGAAGTCCTTTTAACACCTTGAAGCAAAAGCTGGAAAGTGGTTTTGCTATTGGAAAATTATGATTTATAAAATTGTTCTTTCATAAAACAATTAACAAGGCAAATTATTTACATGGAGAATTTAATTAAACCTAAAACAGTATTGTGGTTGTCTTAAACATAAAATGTCATAAAAAAAAAAACATGCATTATTATTTACAGAGTAATGAAATAATCTGAAAATGGTATGTAGACATAGGAGTTGGATGAGTTTGGCTGAAAGGTTAGGATACGGTGCCCTGAGCCCAGGGGGGGCTCGGAGCTCCATGAGAGTCGTCCAGACTTGTGACCAGCTGATTAATAAACGCCGAGGTGAGCCTGTTGAGCTGAAGCCTTGCAGCCGAGACCGAATGAGGCGGAGACTGGAGGAATCATGGTCATCTAGCCGAAGCGGCTCGAGCAAAGAACACTGGCAGAACTAGAAAGTGCTGCAGCTGACATGAAAAGCTTGGAGGGAAGTGCTGGCCTTGTGGTTGGGGCATAGAGCTTGGAATCCTGAGGTTGCGAGTTCGAAACCCTTTTCCACAGACTGCCACTCTGGGTCTCTGAGCAAGACCCTTAACCCTGATTGCTCTCTGGTGCCCAACGATGGCAGCCACTGCTGAGATCAATAAAAACTTCAATTAATTATTAAGCTCGGCCAAAATAGGAGATGGGTTCTGTCGCTGGTTGCTGGACGTGAAGAAAACACTGCAAAAAGCCAAACACATCAAATACTCAATTTAACACAGCTTTATGGTCAGAGTAAGTGAATTATGGTTTATTTATGTACAACAGCAGAGATCAGCAAAACATTTACATGGTGTCTAAAATAACAGCTATTCTGTCTTACAAAACAACCTATAGGTTTAACTGTACTTCTAATTCTAAAGCCTCTATTGCAAACTAAATACAATCAAAATTTGTAATCAACACCTTGGAGCAGTTGTGATTATCTTAATATAAACTTGCATTCCAAACCTTTGAATGTCATCATTTTCTTTATAGCAAAACTATTTTGTAACATCATAATGCATTACGTTCTGGTTCAGATACTTTCTAAAACAAACGCTTAACAAAATGTGGTTAGTATTTAATATAGAGAGATGTGAAGTTTGCTGAGCACATTATGAGACTTAGAACCAGCATGAGGAAGAATATCTCATATCACATTTAGAAGAGACAGTTTAGGACAATTAGAATTAAGTAACACTGAGATTTATATAAGTTAATAACATTAGAGTAAGATTTTGTCCTTTCTTTCCTTTTCTTTTTTTTCTGTTCATCTTAGAACAAATTGTTTCCAGCTTTGGGGGACAGAACTCACACTGACATTCTGTGTAAACCTGCTGATGTTTACTTTACAAAGACTGAATTAGTATTGGGAAAACTATAAGCAGTAATTAATAAGCTTCAAAATGTTCAGAATATGCTACTAATTGCCACTATGTAAATCATTACAACGGTTACATCCTGAATCCTATGGGATGCTGTTTGAACCTTTTTTTACTTTAAGTTTGTTTTTGGAACAATTAAGTTGAAAAACCACCAGCTATGATTTGTAAAGATTCAGCCAACAGTGAATCTACAGATGTTATTTCAAATATTAGAAATCAGTTTTCTTCATTATCACTATATTCTCTGTTAAGGTTGATAAACATGATGTATTAATTGATCAAAGGTTTGAATGGAAAAGATCAAACATTTCCAGTTTTATTTCCAGTTTTATTTTAAGTACAAAGGCTCCAGCCTCCTTAATGCAGGACACACAATGTGGACCAGGTTTTAATTGCACATTCTGCATTAACAACGTACTAATTATTCTGCTTTAAGTTTCTCTTCACAGACGCTGCTAAACCTGAAACCTTTTCTGAAGGAAGACTCACGGTTTGTGCCAAATGTCATAGTAAGGTAGGAAAACTATTAATGGATATTATATAGAGCTCAGCTGCTGATACTTTGGAATTGTTCCCAAATTCAGTGATTTAAAACAAACAGTCTATAGTATTAAGAACTAAATCAGAAGATAGAGACATGTGAAAATTATGACACTATGTTAGAATAGGTCATGATTCAAATTAATTAAATAGAAACATTTAACAAGAACCTCCGAGTGATTATCTAGGCACAAAGTACAATGTAAGATTAACATGTGTACCTGTAAACTATATGGAATATAAATATTAGAGAATGCAAAAGATGCTGCTAAAAGTAAATAAATCAGGAAAACTAAAATTAAGACTGTCTACAACATAAAAAATAAAATAAAAATTAAAGCAGCAGAAGCCGATGAAGTATTTAATGAAAATACATTTCCATAAAATTAGAGATTCTATGAATCCTTAAAAAATGCACTAGATGTACCTCTGAAAAAAAAAAACTTTAAGTAAAACTAAAGAAATCAAACATGTATATGAGGAAGTTATCCTTTTGAGGAAACTAACAAATAATGCTTGAAACAGAACCAAAGACTGAGATGTGGTTCAAGAAGTGAAGAACCGATGATATTAAGAGAAGTAAGAGGTTAGTTATGCTTTAGATTATATTAGATGATTCTATGTGAAGCATATAATGAAAACTGTTTACTTGCACTAAAAGATTAATATAGAGACAGATCAGAATCCTAAATGCAGATGACAAAAGACTTAAAACAGATTATAGG
The DNA here is from genome assembly GCA_018398635.1 of Cyprinodon brontotheroides. Taxonomy (NCBI): domain Eukaryota; kingdom Metazoa; phylum Chordata; class Actinopteri; order Cyprinodontiformes; family Cyprinodontidae; genus Cyprinodon; species Cyprinodon brontotheroides. The sequence continues at coordinate 2,752,799 of JAGKQL010000071.1, forward strand.
CTAAAACAGACTAAAGACAGTTCTAGCTCAAAGCCAAATAAAGTAAGTTAATACTTACTCAAATATCTTTGTGTTTCGAAAGACATTTTTTCTGTCCGTCTCTCTCTTGCTTTCTCCATAGAGACAGGAAGCAGTCACTCCGCATTCCAGTCTGATTAAACAACTTCTGTGCACTGCCGCACACACTCATTCAAAATCCACAGGAAGACAATCTTTTCTTTTTTCTAGCTTGGCAGAGAACTACAGGAATGATTAAGGTTAAAGTGGACACACTAACTTGTTTATGAATATCCAAGACGAAACGTACAATCTTAAAAAGGTTACATTCCTAGCTATCTGTATGGAGCCAAATAATATCTGATAAGAGGATGAACAGTATAATAAGTAATAGTTAAAAATTTATCTCTGCAGAGTTTGCAAGATCAGGGATTAGTTTCATTTAGAAATCAGACCTTACACAAATAAGATGAAAAGTTAAACATAATTTCTGTCTCCAATACGAAACGCAAATTGTCACACATGTTCTTAATACATTTCTAACAGTAAAACACTGAATAAAAACAGGCTTTACAACTGGAAAAGCACTGTAAAAATGTAATTCAGGAATATTATGTAAATTGTTATGTAAATATTATGAGATTATGTGATTCAAGTGCATAAACTGTCCAATAAAGCCTAGATCTAGATGTCTTTACAAATGTTGTTATATAGCACAGAAAGTCAGAATGCAGATTGTCTTTACAAATAATGTAGGACGGCACTCAACTTGCTTCCAGAGGAAAAAGGATTTTTAGCTTATATTCTCATTATTACTATACTGCTAAAATCTTTAATACTTCTTACTACTCTCGTGCATGAAAACCCTGGTTAACAAAATTGGAACAAAAGGCTTACAGAGGAGAAGGACCTTACAGAGGAATAGAAAAGGTGATGAAGTTTGATTGTATTTATCTCACACTTAGCTGTATTAACAAGTATTTAAATTAAAAGATTCCTGAAATAATTGTGGAGCGATTTGAAGCTGTAACACCGATTGCACAGTAGGATTGGACTGCCATTTTCTTTGAGTAAAGTTTTCTCCTGTTTTTGTTATCTTAGGAAGGTAAGATGATTGTAATTTATTTCATGTTTCTTTGAACAGGTAAGATGATTCCAACAAAAGATAGACTATTTTATTTGTTGTTTTGGCCTGAGGTCCAATCTGAAGTCCTACAATCGTGTTATATGATTTATTTTATTATTATCAGAAAGGTTAATTCTCTGAGATTAAAATGTTACAGATTATTGGAGGATATTTGGAAATATTAATAATAGCAGATAAGAGAGAAGATATACCAAGAGACAATGGGACATTACTGCAACTATCAAAAGTTATCTTATTTTAATTTGAACATTAATTACAGAAACTGGACTCATGAAGAACAGGATGTGTTACATCTCTAGATTTAGTCTCAAGATACTGGTCAGTTTTTTTTCTTTCCTCTCAGGATAACATCTGATAGTGAGATTTAAGGACACTGGGAAATGGACTGCCCTCACTCTGGATCAGCATCAGCCATGGACACAGCAGATGAACGACCGAGAGGACCAGATGTGATGAAAGCATCACAAGGGGGAATGAGATCCTTCTCCAATTTAATTAGATAAGTCAAACACTACGTACTACAATAGGATTGGAATAATATGAATATTATTGTCTATGATTAGTTGATATTTGCTGATAAGAACACTAATTGTGGTTTTTCTGTCTTACTCATTTTGAGGGGATGGATTGTAAAGACCGGTGACCCCAGGCATCAGACTGCAAACCTTCGACTTCCGCCTGCAAAATACTAAAGGCGGGAACCGTTGATCCTGTGTTCATGCTTTTAAAAGCCAAAGACAAGCCCCTGAAGTGAAAGAACTATATTTTTGGTTTTCACAGAAGAGAAGAAAACGTCAGCATCAATTATTCTGGTATTCCGTAAATATAATCCTGATGACAACATGGATGTAACGTTCCATTATCCTGCATTATAATCTGTATTATGCCATTATTATTCTGCATTATAATCTGTATTACTGTCTTATTATTTTACATGGGCGACTGTTTAGAGGACTGGGGACTCAGACTACTGACTGACTGACTTACTTAATTTTTCTTTTTTTTTTCTTTCGTTTACCTAGCCTTATATACTACGACACACTATGACTAAGTTCGAGTTATTTGAAGTGTTTTGAATAGTTATCCTTCACATATTAAGTAATATCAAGATTGGGTTGAATGGTTCAAACAGGGTTGGTTTCACAGATCAACATGAGTAGCATGGTCAAGATGCGATTTGTGCTACGGCCGACGCCGGAGGAAGGCTGGATGTTTGGGGGAAGCATGGGTCGATGGGATAGTTTCCTCTTAAATGAGTATGAAATGAAAGAGTAAGATGCCCACAGGACGAAAAAGGGGTTTTCGATCCCATACTAATCGAATCATGGCCATGTGGAAAATGATGATCTTTCTTTGAAGGTTCAGTAACATTCACTTTGTTTTATTATTCACTTTAGTTTTGTTTTAACAATGTCACTCATTTGATTTTCATTTTATGTGATATTTCCCGACTCACACCCATTCCACACAGTGTCGGTCTCACTAAGGTTTGGTTGTCTCACTAAGATTTCGTTTTTTCACTTGAACTTCACACACACGTAAGTGCACTTAGTTGCGTAGTATTCACATCACCATGTAACATCACAAAGTACTTCATCTGCAATGAACTACAGGGGGACTGTTGAAGCAGGCTATTTGCCTTATATAGACTTGTTGCATGGCTGTACACTGTCTCAGCAACGAAACTTAAAGGTCAGTTTTGAGTCTCAGTAACAGCATGGTCTCCAAGGCTGCATGAGGGGGTTTGGCAAAAAGAGAGAACATCATGTATAAACATTCTTTGAGGGTCACAGTGACTTTGACGCAAATCTGCACACGTGAATTCCAGTAAGGTGTCGGCAATATTCCGTTGTGCATGTGCATACACATAGTGCAAAGATGAGACTATAAATGCTCTGTGGATTGGTATGTGAGTCGAGAACTTGCAAGAGAGAAAAGACAGATATCTTCTGTTCGGATGTTTCAGCGCTGTGTTACGTGTACTGAGGACAGCATGTCAATTTGATCTATAAAATAAATGCTTCTTCTCCCGTCCTGGGGCAATCAGATGATCGACTGAAGGTGTCCTGATTTTTGAGATTCTACCATTGAAAGCCACCACACTTGTTCTAAAAATGATGCATGCTCCTCAGCCACCGCCATTTGTCTTTTCCCAGGCACTTTAATGTGTTCTGCCATTACCTCATCTGCTTGTGAATATGAGATTTTGAAGAACAGTAGATCTTTTGATACACTAATCCGGTTCCATGCAGTATCGACCCATTCAGTGACTTGCTTGGCTTCTCGAATCATGGGTCCCAGTTCATGTGACTCGTACTTGTCGGCAATCAGCAATGTGACATGCAGCGCTGAATTGGCAACCTGGAACCATTCTGCCATATCTTTTTCAAGAAATTTGACAACGGCTGCGACTCCTTGTGGTCTAACCATTATGTCGGCATATTGGATGACAGTTGTTTTGTTGTTAATGACTTCATCCCAGCTTTTCTCGTAGTCTTCGTGTTTCCGACCTTTGTCATAAAACATGGTACAATGGAGAGGGAGGAAAGGTTCTCTGAATTCGTCGTAGTGATTCATTATCAGGGGCCTCCATGCTTCCCACTCCATTTGGAGGAAGGAAGTTGGTGATGTGAGTTTCATCCAAAATACTTGGTCTTCTGGTTCATGATTTGTTTCTTGTGGGGTCATCTGTGGGCCTAGTGGCATCATGAAGGCTTCACTATTGTCTGTTGCTTCGAAATAGACTCCATTTGGGGTACATTTAATCTTTGCCATGAGCTGGCATAGCATATCTCTGCCCAGCAGATTAATTGGCGTATCTGCTGAGTATAGCAGTGGTGAATACACCACCTATGATCATGGGAACTGGCTCTGTCATGGGTATTATTTGGGTCTTCCCAGAGAAACCTACTGTTCGAATTTTTGATGCTGAGAGAGGCAGGCCAATTCCACTTTTCCCTATACAGGAGTAGGCAGCTCCTGTGTCAATCATGAATCAATGATGTCTGTCGTATATTGTGACATCAATTGTGGGTTCCGTTTGCGGGCGTTGTGTTAATACAGGTAGAATGGTCTTTCTATCAGGTTTCTAGGGGCACCCCTATTGCCAGTATGATTCTTGTCCTGCTCCATAGTTGGCTGGTGCTGTGGCAGGGTGCTGGGGTCCCATCCATGGATTGGTTGGGCAATCTCTTTGCATGTGTCCGACTTGTCCACATCCCCAGCACTGCAGCCTCACTCACGCTGTTGTCCCATGCCTGGGCCTGCCTGGGGCATCTGCTGGTATTGTCCTTGAGGGGGCCTCCTCGGGGCTCCTTGTGGTCCCCTCCATCTTCCCCACATGGGTAGCCCCCCTCGTCGTCTTCCAAACATTGCATGTTGGGGACCTCCCCCTTGGTTTAGATGCACATGGATAGGAGGGACTTGTGGAGTTTGGGCCTGTTGAGGTTGGGCCCCTCCTGCAGGTGGCGCTGTTAGATACTGAATCTGCTGAGTGGGCGGATGGATAGTAGGAGATATCACTGGGGCTTGTACAACTTCATCCCCTGTTGGTCCACCCTCGGTTGGGGGAGCAGCTGCCACAGTCAGTGCTGCTTGATGTTTGGGCTTTTCTCTTTCTTTCTTTGCTTTTGATAATTCTCCGATTTGTAGTTGGGCCAATTTAGTGGCCAGCATCTTGCTTTGGTCTTCAAGTGCTCGTTTTTCAGCTCGGTGCATGTTTACATAGTGTATGACATGCTCAGAGAACACTGGCCAATCCATTTTTATGAGTCCCACCACTCCATCCCAGTTTGGTTTGTACTTCTTTGGGCATGGCACCTTTGATTTACATATTTTAAAACAGTGCTTTGGTTGACTCTTGCTCATCCCATTCACTTCCCTGTTTCTGCTTTCCACATTTGCTGAGATTTGTGCAGAAACTGGGCTGGGCTCTCGTCATCCCTCAGGCATTCCTCTTTCAGCTTAGTTGGGTCTCTGCGTGAGGGGTACTTGTTTCTTAAGGCTTTCCATACTTGGGGTCTCATATCGTTGAATGGTATCTTGTCATACCGGTGTCCGAGCATGACTCCCGGAAGTTTGGCTTCACCGAATACTTCTCTGGCTGCCGAGTATCCTGCTGTTTTTATTAGCAGTGCTTTGATGTCTCCTGCTGCCAGATTGATGCCCCCAGTGATTTCTTCTAGTTTCTCTATCCACCTGTCTGCACCGTCAGCCAACGGCGTCAGCCTTCCTGCAAGCGTTATCATGTCCAAAAATGATCATGGCACATACCTGTCCTCATTAGGTCCTTTAGACATTAAGGGAGCCATATAGTGCGCTTGCCGACCCAGCGCTGCCTTTTGTTGCTGTGATTGTGATCTTGTTACCATCCGGTGAGGGCGGCTGCTTTCCACGTCCAGGTCTACATCGTATTCAGTTGTGAGTTGTCTTTTCACACCTGAGACCAACTTGCTCCCTTTCTTGGTTCCCCCCCATTTTACAGTTGGGCCCCCCATGCTTTGTTCGGACCTGTAGAACGGGTGTTTTGGAGATATTTTGTCCATTCCCTCATCCAGCCTTTCAACGTCCTTCCACCTCTCATCATCACTTTCTATCACTTTTTCATCTCCTTCTTCTGCTTCTTTAAGCAGAGTTCTGACCTGGTGGTCCGGGTCGTCCTCGAAGGTAATCAGGGCTGCATCTTTCATCAGCTGCTCAGTCTCTTTTTTCTTCTTCTCCATTTCCCTTTTTGGTCTTTTCCTCTCTTCCTCTCGTTTTTCTTCTTCACACCTTTTTACTGCCTTTTGTCTCTCCTCACGCTCATTCTTTTGCCTTTCCACGCTGCAGATTCGTTCAAAACATTTCTTCATGTCCTCCAGCTGCGTATCCGTTCTTTCCGACGGTGATCCTGACTTCTCTTTTGGTCTCAGTTCTTTGGGTGTCTGATGGCGTGCAGGGATCCATTCAACTGATGCTGGTGGCAGAAGCTTGAGAGATGCTGGTGAGCTGGAGCATGCACTTCCCTCCTCTTCACTTAAAGTGCTATCTGGTAGCTCTTCCTGGCTAATATTTTCCCACTCTTCCTGCTGTTTATCTCCTTTTTCTTTTTCTTCCTCCTCCTCGTTGTCCATCACTAACTTTAGATTCCATGTAATTTTTCCCCTGTTACATTGCTCTATACGCACTGGATACTGTCCTGCTATGGCTGGCCGATAAGGAGGTGGCTTAGGATCGGTATACTCGGGCGCTGTAGGGATATTGTTGTTTTCAACTTTAAAATATCGCAAGATATCTCTCTGTTCAGCATGTTTCTGCTTCTTATGCAAGTGCATTTGGTCTTGTTTCTTATCTTTATGCCGCAGCTTTTCCTCTACTTCATCACAGCATAAAGGGTCAAAACTGCCTTCTTTAGGCCAGCAAATTTTTCCAGATGTTATTTTATGCCATTCTGTCATGCATTTTTGGATTTTGCGCTTGTTAGATGGATGTGTTACCATTACCAGTTTCGCAGGCATCAGCTCCTCAGCCTGTTTGCTCACGCTGGTTCCCATGGCAATCAGCAGTCAGTTAACCCCGGGGCCCGTGTTTACTCACCAATCTTTTTGGTCCCTAATGGTCTGATCTTATCGTGTCCTGCTCTCTCCAATAATGATTTTTCCTATTTAACGTCCTGCTTCTCCCAATCTTTTAGGTTTCAACAATTTGGGGTTAGGGTGTTTATGTTATGTTAAAAAAATTTGTTTTATTCTACACTTTGTACTTTTAATTTTATGTTTTTTACAGCTATCAATTCTATAACCTATTATTATCTTGCTTTTTTATGTTTAATTGTTATAAATCTCTCTCCTTATTTTCCACTTTAACAATTAATCACTCGCACTTTATACAGAGATAGACATACAGACAAATATTTATGTATTTCTTAAACTTCCGCTATCTACTGTGCACTTCTTGTGCTTTACGCTGCAGGCCTTTTACTCTTACGGCAACTTTTCCGCACTGTCTCTTACAGTGGCACACGCGTTTTTCCCTGCTGTCAGGCTCCACTCCTCAATAGGCTAAGTGGAGGACGTCCCCTTCGAGCGGTACTTCTTTTCTCTGACTATCGCTTAGTCACTAATACCTTTATATATAGCACAAGTTTATAGAGCACTTCTGACTATCGCTTAGTCACTAATACTCCTTATTTAACACAGATATAAAACATACACTAAATGCATCCACTACTCCGGGTGGCTGCCTCCTCAGACTATGTCAATCACCTTGACCGGTTTGTCCCTACTCCGCTGCCAACCATCTAATCAGAATATAGCCTGTTATGATTAACCCAGTTGTACACAAAACAGTTCAGGCATCAATCAATACCTAAAAAGAAAAATGCATTCGCTTACATTATCCATACATTCATACACACATACCTTTTGGACCGTTCTCCATCTTAGTCTGCTTTTTGTATGTTTTTTTATGTAAATATCACTAAATTTTGACTGCTAGGTTCTTTTAGGAGAGCTTTGTGGTGCCTGACGCCCACAAGCCACTGCTGGAGGCCGGTTCCCCACAAATTTAGAGAATTATAACAAATTTGTATCTTACCTGTAAGTTGGTGGATAGTGGGCCCTTGGGGGTTCCTGGCCTCAAACTGGTGCCTGCAGCGTCGTCCGGCGCCTGAGCTTCCTCCTGGCTGGCTCGCCAAAAATGTCGTGGATGTTTTCCGAACGACGTAGTGATTAATGCTAAGTCTTTCAAAAATTCTAAGTTCTTGGAAAAGCAGTTGAAAAATCTCCAACAGTGGTCAAAAAGAGGCAGAGGCAGCTGGTTCTCGGTACAGTATGGTTTATTGCAACAATACAAGTCCACCACACATGAGATGTTCACCGGTCAACATCTAACAAACAAAGACATTGGTCTGCTTATATATGCTCCCTGGGTCTTAGGGGCTCCTCCCCGAGCCCCTCCTATTTTTACGTAATTTCAGGTACTTTTTCCACGGATATCTCTGTTATCTGTTTATGTAGCGGTGGAAATTTCCCCAGGGTGCGTATTTTTTAAAATGGCTGCACTTTATTTGCTTACTCCCTTACCCTTTATTACCCGTCCATTTGGTACCATGGTAACACACGTCTCGTTTACATTAACTCCTTGGTAATACATATCTCGTTTGCATTAACTCCATTAACTCCCACATGTCTCGTTTGCATTAACTTCATTAACTCCTACATGTCTTGTTTGACCTTTGGTTTTTCCACTGCCACGTTTTGTTTGCATTGACCCTTTTAGAACAGCTGGACCTTTTGGCTTTGTCCACCCACACCTTATTTCCCTAGATACATGTTAAAACACACCACTTAACCATTGTAACAAGAATATATCCATTGTAAGAAATCAATCCACTACATTCTATTCATTGTGAAATATTAATCCACTACAACGCGGAGAAGGTGGTAAGCCTTTCTGAGATCCAGCTTAGTGAAAACTGTAGCTTCTTGGACGGGTTCAAAAGCTGATGACAACAAAGGCGAAGGATATTTGTTTTTTACAGTTATTTGGTTAAAACCTCTGTAATCTATACAGGGTCGCACGGATCCGTCTTTTTTTCCCACGAAGAAGAAACCCGCTCCGAGGGGTGAAGATGAGGGACAGATTATGCCGGTAGCAAGGGAATCTTTTATGTACTTCTCCATGGCCTCCCTCTCAGGCTTGGAGATGTTGAAAAGGTGACTGCTGGGCAGAGGAGCTCCAGGAAGCAGGTCAATGGCACAGTATGGTCTGTGGGGAGGCAGAGAACAGGCTTTGGATTTACTGAATACCTGGGAGAGGTCGTGTTAGTCAGTAGGTACGGAAGAAAAGTTCCATGGTGTCTGAGTCAAGGGGTTCCTGAACCTGGAAACCTGGGGGAACAGCAGATCTGAGACAATGCAAGTGACAATCAACAGACCATGAATCCACATGTCTGTTGGTCCAGTTAATAGATGGATTGTGAGCCTGGAGCCATTCAAATCCCAAGGTTAAGGCAGAGTTAGCTGTAGGGAACACAAAAAGGGAGATGTTCTCAATGTGGTTACGAGAAACTGTTAGCTGCAGAGGTGTTGTCTGATGGGTTATTTGGGGCAGATCTCTGCCGTCCAAGGAAAAAACATGAAGAGGACTCTGTAGAGGAATAAGCTCTATTCCCATCTGTTGAGCGAAAGTTGACTCAATTAGATTCCGTTCACAGCCAGAATCAATCAGAACTGATAAAGAGACAGATCTATTATTTAGCTGTAACGATGCAGGAAAGAGAAGACGAGGTGAGGAGGGAGAAATCTTCTGGTCCACCAGTAGCCATCTCTCTACTGGTGGACCCTGGCTTTTCCCAACAGGCGGCAAGAGGCTACAAAATGGCCCGCCTCACAACAATATAAGCAGAGTTTGGATAGCATTCTGTGTTGCTTCTGCTCAGGGCTTAAACGAAGGCTGCCTATCTGCATGGGTTCTAGTGCAGAAGGACTAGCAGGCAGTCTGACAGGAAAATTGTTTACTGGAGACTTGGTAGGAGCCATCTTGCTACTCCTCGCCTTAGCACGGGCTCGAATTCGATTATCCAAACGAATAGAGAGGTTAATGAAATCCTCGGGACTATTAGGCTCTTCTAAGGAAGCTAATTCAGCCTTGATAGATTCACAAAGTGCTTGAGAAAAAAAAACCCTTTAAGGGCTGCTTCATTCCAGCCTGAAGCGGCTGCCATAATTTGGAAATCTATGGCTAACTCAGAAAATGTTTTCTGTCCTTGTTTAAGCTTCAAAAATTCAGGAGAGATTAATGTTTTTTTAGTCTCATGGTTGAAAGTCTGCTTAAACTCTTTGAGAAACTGATCATAAGTGCATTCGTGATTGGATTAGGAGGAAAATCTTACCTCAGCCCAATCCAAGGCTTGGTCTGTGAGATGAGAAATAATATATGATATTTTAGATGAATCCTGGAGGAACTTACTTGGAGCGTGATTTAATTGGATGATACATTGCATTAGAAATCCACGAAACTTCTTGGGATCCACATCGAACCTGGGGGGATTGGCCAGTTTACACTCTGTATGAGGAGGAGGACAAACAACCTGGTTAGCTTGGTGCGGGGCTAGCTCTCTGGCAGGGCCTGAAGTCTCGAGGGAAAAACGTACAGCCTCAGTTAGCTCAGTTACTCTGCGGTTTAACTCAGTCTGTTGATTTACAAGCTCAACCAGGGTGTTATCATGTCTAGACAGGGTGGTTTGTTTGCTGAAGGCGTAGCTCTCTGAATGGCTTCTGCGGGGTCAGCGGTTTGGCCAGAGTGTTCTGTCATGATTTTATTTAAAGCTCGGACCCACATGCAGTGAAGCCAAACAGAGAGAGACAGAGTATAAACATTCAACGGGTTTTATTGAAGAGTATTTTTGAGTTTGGTGCAGAGTTCCTCCAAACTCTGCTCGCCGGGAAACTGGAAGACGAGAGGGAAGACAGACTGTTAGATTCAGGCTCAGTGGGGAATTGGAGTTGTTAATCTTGAAGGAGAGTATTTGTTGCCCTTCACGTTTCCAGAGAAGAAGAGACACGTAGACTCAGGTCTGTGTGTTGGTCTTCCAGGAGTTTGTTTGATTTGGTGGAGGGCGGAACAGGGTTTACCCAGAACTCGTGACGGAGTGGAATGAGTTGCAGCCGCTGGTTGCAACTCAGTTTTCCCTGTGTGGTACTTGAACGGGTCGTGGTGAAGATGACTTCCTTACTTTCAGAGAGTGATCTCAGATGTGCTCAAAGGTGGCTGGATCCCAAACCTCCTGTTTGGAATCCGTCGCTCAGTGTATGACTCAGTTGATCCCACTTGGGAGAAGGCGGTCCGAAAAGGTCCAGTTTGCAGGAAGGGCTTCCTGCCGAAAGGCAAAGAACAAACAAAGTTGAGACTCAGGGAGAAACAAGCACTCAGTAAAACTCAATGTGATCTCAGCTTGGCTAGAGAACAAAAACTCAAAATGCAAAAACTCAGATTAGACTCATCATAAACAAGGATTGGCTAGAGTACCTCAAACTGGCAAACACTCTGGCGTCGAAGTAGTGGCAACCAGCAGCTCAAGAGCAGTCCGGTGATGAGGCAACAGCTTGCAGGTGTGTGAGGAGAGGAGGTGAACCGGAGCCAGGCACCTCCTGGTGGTGGAAGGGAGAAAACACAAAAGACAAGACAAACAGACAACCACAAAAACTGGGATCCTGACAATTTGACTTCGAGCTGATTGATTTTTGTTAATAAACTCTTATATTTTGAACAGAAGTTGTGGTGTATTTATTCCATGCATATGCAGAATTAACTGTTTAAACATTGTGAGGGCCGAAGGTAAAGGAGACATTGTTTATGCTACTCGCACCGTAGCTGCTAAGTTGTTAGCCGTGAAGAACTCCACAGTACTCCGATGTAAAGAACGTCAGACGAACATTTATTTAGTTCCACAGGGTTATTCCGTTACAGGAGTGATCCAAGGTTAATCCACGGTAGAAAAATATCCAAAGTTGGCTGATACTGCTCTAATAAACTTATAAATACGGATATGGTACAAAAACTGTTAGCCTCCGTGGCTACTCTTTACTTCCGGCGCACTGACCCGGAAGGACAAACGCTGCTGAAAAACCTGTGAGGACAGTACGCAGGCCTCTTGAAAAAGCAGAAAACCAATAGTAGACTATGTCAATGTCAAATTTATTTATATAGCACTTTAAAAACAGGTATAAGACTGCACCAAAAGTGCTGTACAGGACAAACAATAGTACTAATTAATAAAAACAGATTATCAAAACACTTCAAGTAAATGCCAAAGAATAAAAATGAGTTTTAAGAAGCGATTTAAAATGATCCAGGCTGTGGGCAGATTTAATTTGAAAAGGTAAATTGTTCCATAAAATTGGAGCAACAACTGAAAAAGCCCGATCTCCTTTCCTCTTAAGTCGGGTCCGAGGGACTGTCAGTAATAGCTGATTATTTGATCGCAAGCTTCTGGATACAGAGTAAAATTTTAAAAGGTCCCAAAGATAGGGAGGAGCTGATCCATTTAAACCCTTATAAGTTAATAAAAGAATCTTAAAATCTATTCGATAAAAGACGGGCAGCCAATGTAAAGAGGCCAGTATGGGCCTTATATGGTCACGCTTCCTGGTTCCTGTAAGAAGCCGTGCCGCTGCGTTCTGGATCGTTTGAAGTCGCTGCATCTGTGATTTATCCATGCCTCTATATAATGAATTGCAGTAATCCAACCGGGATGTAATGAAAGCATGGATAAGTCCTTCAAAGTCCTTAAAACAAAAATAGGATTTAATTTTTGCTAAAATCCGCAGGTGATAAAAACTTGATCTAACAACAGAGCTAACTTGTTTATCTAGCTTTAAACAGCTATCAAAAGTGAAACCAAGATTCCTAGCAGAGGTCTGACAAAACTGAGCTAAAGAACCAAGAATCAGATCTGGATTTGTAGTCTGAGGACTTTGACCAAATAATAAAACTTGGGTTTTACTGTGATTGAGGTGAAGAAAATTTTGTTTCATCCAAGATTTGACTTCAGCTAAACAATCCATCAATAGCTGAAGAGATTCAGTTTTACCATTCTGTAGTTTAAGGGGCATATAAATCTGGACATCATCTGCAAAACAATGAAAAGAAACACTAAACTTATGGAAGATCTGACCAAGAGGCAATAAATACAAAATAAACAAAATGGGACCTAAAATTGAGCCTTGGGGGACACCGTACCTCAAAGGTTTGGTCCCAGAACAGCAGTGGTCAAGATGAACTGAAAAGGTTCTGTTTTCTGGGCGTAAGATTTAAACCACTCAAATACTGTGCCTCTTAGGCCAACATCAATGTTTTAATCTGTGTAAGAGAATCTGATGATCTACAGTGTCGAACGCAGCACTCAAATCTAAAAGTAATAAAACTGCAACATTGCCTGAATCAACTGTTAAAAGAAGATCATTGTACACTTGAAGCAAAGCTGTTTCAGTACTGTGAGCAGCTTTAAACCCAGACTGAAATTTCTCAGTTATATTGTTATCTTTTAAAAACATTTCAAGCTGATTAAAAACTAATTTTTCAAGAACCTTGGATAAAAAAGGAAGTTTAGAAATGGGCCTAAAATTTGCAAATACACTTGAGTGTAGATTGGATTTTTTAAGAAGGGGATTGATCACAGCATGTTTAAGTATTGATGGGACACAGCCAGACTGCAATGAGGCATTCATCACCATTAAGATAAAAAGGCTGGAAGTGAGAAAAATGTCTTTTATCAGACGAGAGGGAAGACAATCCAAAGAATAATTTGATGGCCGCAGATGTTTAATAACTGAGGTCATTTTATCTAAAGAAACTGGCTGAAAATGGTCCAGAACAGCTGTGCATTGTGGCATTTCTTGGGAATCTAAATCTACCAGAGTATTCAACCCTCTAAGAGATACAATTTTTTCTGTAAAAAACTCAGAGAAAGCCTCACAAAGTTCAACAGAGGCTACAGGGCCAGATGTAATCAAGGGATTAACAATCCTATCCAGAACACTGAAAATTACTTGAGGCCTATGCTTATTGGAAGCTACAAGATTAATAAAATATTTAGATTTTTGTAATTTGACATTGTTCTGATAATTAAATAAACTGTCTATTAAAATTTCAAACAAAACCTGCAATTTATCTTTTTTTCCACCTCCTCTCAGCACGCCTGCATTCCCGTCTGAGTGCACGAGTGGTTTCATTAAGCCAAGGCTCTAGTTGAAGAGCAGTGTCAGAGTTTATAGTACGAGAAAGTAGGGGTTTAGTATTGTTTGTATCCACAGAAGATAAAATATAAATAGAAAATAAAACAGGCAAATGATCAGAAATACATATCTGAAGGATTTCAATGGTATCCAAACAAAGTCCATGTGATAACACCAAGTCCAGAGTATGTCCCTTTAAGTGTGTTGGCCCAACCACAGATTGTGTTACACAGATGACAGGTGTTGTGATTCTATAGTTAAATTCTATTCCCAGCCTGCTGGGAATTTATGTTTCTGATACTTTAAGATGTTTATTGCCCTCCTGTAGGGGTGGTGAAATATCTTATTTAATCAGATATTATTTCAGCTGTTATATATTGTTTATGACACACAGTCCTACTTACTGTGTGTTAGAACAATAGATGAAAGAGTGATTCGAGCACTAATCATGGTCAAACAGTTATTTCTGCACATACATGGAATAAATTCATCACAACTTCTGTTCAAAATATAAGAGTTTATTAACAAAAATCATTCAGCTCCAAGTCAAACATATTTCAGTTTAACACTCTCAACTAAGACTAGTAAAACTCAACTAAACTAAACTAACTACTATGTACAAAGAGGAAAGGGGAAAACGGTTGAAAAACATATTACAGTTTAAGATGGATTCTGTGTTTGAAACCAAAGTTTATCTGGAATAATTTGGAATATGATCAAATTAGCTTTTCACTAATTTTAAAGAAATTGGAATGTTTTCAGACCAATTCACAATGCAAATCCATGAGGTGAATAAAACATTATTTGGCCAAATAATGTTTTATTAAATGATTTGCTTAATCAAGAACCAAAAACCTTTAGTTAAATGATTCTTTACCCTCTTTGAAATAGCTAGCAGCGAATAGACATCAGGCTTCCACTAAATGACTCTTGGTCATACTTGGTAATGGAAATGTAATGAGCATTTGAGGAACACATGAACACTAATGTTATTTCAGTGTTTAAATCCTTAGTGAATAAAGCTTGTCTAAGCTTTAGCAACAGCTCAACACATATTCCTGTAGCATAGCGTAGCATGCAGTCCATTCTTTAGCATCAATTAGCGTTGTCTTTACTCAGCAGTAAACACACGATATGATTAGCATCATCAAAAGACATATTGCTTTTCCTGTCCCTAATCATGCCAGACCTGCAAACCTTTTTCCATGTCCGTTTGGAAAGCTTGAGTTTCATCCAGTTTTGCAGCTCTGCAGTCAGGGATTCTTTGTCTCAGTCTCACAGCAGGGGTCCCCTCAGTCTCACACCAGGGCATGGTCTTCATCCAGTTTGGCTCTGTAAGTTCTGAAACTCAAGAGAAATGTGTTGCAAAGGTTCTGTTTGCAGCAGTTAGGTTCTGAAGAGTTCTGACTCATCCTTGATGGTTCTGGGGATCTGGTTCCCCTGGGGCCTGCATCTCCACTGTGGGCCACAGTGGGCCCCAGCTTTGAGCGCAGGAGCAGAAGCAGGCTGGATCAGACGAGGGAGAAAAAGTGAAGAGAGAAAAGAGGAAGAATCCTGTGTGCTCTGTGGTTTTGTTCTGCCCTCACAGAGAGGGGGTAGGTTTTCACACACCTCTGTGACTTCCATGTGGCTGCTTTGGCTGAAAAAAAATGCAGGCAAAACAGAAGTTATAGTCTTTTGGACCAGAGTCTCTGAAAAAAGAAACTTGATCAGCCAGTCACTTCATTTGGATGGGATTAAACTGATTTCAGATAATAAAGTAAAAAATCTTGGTGTTATTTTTGATCAGGACCTGTCATTTAAATCCCATATAAAGGAAGTTTCTAGAATTTCCTTCTTTCATCTGTGGAATTTTGCAAAAATTAGAAATCTCCTGTCCAGGATTGATGCTGAGAAACTTAGTCCATGCATTTTGTTACTTCAAGGCTGGACTATTGTAGTCTTTACTATCCAGGAGATCCACAAACTGTAGTTAAAGCCTTCAGCTGATCCAAAATGCTGCAGCCAGAGTTCTAATGAAAATTAAAAAGAGAGATCATATCTCTCCTATCCTGGCTTCTCTTCATTGGCTTCCTGTTAAATCCAGAATAAAATTTAAAATCCTCCTTCTCACATATAAAGCCTTAAATGGCCAAGCTTAAAATGATAGGAGAGCTTTTAATGTTCCTCAAATTAATAAATCTAAATGTTAAGCTCTCCAATCTGCAGGTTTACTAGTGGTTCCTAGAATTTCTAAAAGTAGAATGGGAGGCAGAATCCTTTGGTTATCAGGCTCCTCTCCTGTGGAACCAACTTACCGGTAAATTTGAATCATTGAGGCAGACACCGTCTACTTTTAAGGCTAGGCTTAAAACTTTCCTTTTTGATAAAGCTTATAGTTAGGGTGGCTCAGGTTATCCTGAGCTATCTCTATAGTTATGCTGCTATAGGCTTAGACTTTTGGAGGACATAGGGACCCCCATTTCATCATTCTGCTTCATTCTCTCTCTGTTCTCCTATTCTGCAGAATCTGTTAGTTCAATCTCTAACCTTCTGCTCTCTCTGCTTTTCCTCAGAGTAGCTTTGCCTCGTCTGTTCCTGTTTGGCTGTGACGTCATCCTGGAAAGAAACATCAGCTGTGCTGCTTCTATCAACACCCTTGTTTATAGATGTTGGAGATCGGCCTGTTTTCCAGTGTGGTCCTGTTTCTCTGACCGTGACTGAGTGGATGTGCTCTCTTCGTCCTCTGGCATGGGAGCTGCCTTGGAGCTTGTCTGCCTGGCTGTGTGTTTCCTGGACGGGGCCGCCTTTTACAGCTGCTTTTTGTATCTCTGCTTCTGTCTCCTTGAACCCCAGTCGGCCTCGGCAGATGGCCGCTCACACTGAGCCTGGTTCTGCTGGAGGTTTCTTCCTGTTAAAAGGGAGTTTTTCCTCTCCACTGTCGCTACAAGCATGCTTAGTGTGGGGGATTGTATTTGAGTCAATGAGTCAATGCAATCAACTGGTTTTCCTTAGATAGAAAACTTTATATCAATTTGACTGTATGATCTGGTTGAACTGTAAAGTGCCTTGAGATGACATGTGTTGTGAATTTGGCGCAATATAAATAAACTGAATTGAATTGAATTGTTAAATGGAAAGAGTCAATCAAGTCCAAAAAGTCCTTCACCAGAGGTTTATCTGGACAACATATGTGGATATTAAAATCACCTGCAATTAAAATATGATCATACTCCATGCCATAAGTTCAGAGAACAACGGGGTGAATCCAGCGGCGTCCCACATTTAGGAAACGAGGACACCATCCATGTCGAGGAGAGCCGCCTCCACGGCGAAGAAATGCTAAATAAGCTTTGATCCTCACCGCCTGTCCTCCACGTTTACCATGTCTTTGACGAAATGCGCCTTTCCGGAATCAGATGTGGAAAACTCAGCAGCTCATTAGGGATGTCATTGAGGAACTGGAAGCCATGGTTTCCATATCGAAGTTGCAGGTCTACCGAAATTTTAATGTCCAGAAGTGCTCGATGATCGTATACAATTAAAGCATTCGAGCCGTAACAGCATAGATGTACAAATAAAGCAACAAGAGTAAAAATAACAAAACAGAGAGAGTGAGTCGGACGGCGTGCCCAATAGCTTGGTGCCATCTTGAAAAAAAAAATAAAAACCCAGGAGAGAGACCCTCTCGTTGACTGATTTAGACTAATATAAGTCTAAATTAAACCTTTCCTCATACTTAATATATCAAATAACACAGCAAATAATAATAGTACTTATTACTGAAATCAGGCTCTTGGCTGAATAAAACTGAACATATAAACACAATAAAAGTAAATATGAGCCTCTTACAAATAAAAATATCATTCAGTGCGCTTTGGCTC
The DNA here is from genome assembly GCA_018398635.1 of Cyprinodon brontotheroides. NCBI lineage: Eukaryota > Metazoa > Chordata > Actinopteri > Cyprinodontiformes > Cyprinodontidae > Cyprinodon > Cyprinodon brontotheroides. The sequence continues at coordinate 2,770,522 of JAGKQL010000071.1, forward strand.
CTGTAAACATGATTTGTCATTGAATCACTCTTTCTTTTATTGTTCTAACACAAAGTTAGTAGGACTGTGTGTCATGGAAATGTATAACAGCTAAAAAATACCTTGATTAAATACTGTAAGATATTTTACTACCCCTGGGTCACGGACTCACATATACACTTAAAGTTATTTAGAAACATACCCCTGCTAGCTACTTGAAATTGACAAGGACATAAAATAACAACAGGACTGAGTCTATATTAATACGAATGAAGACAAAGTTCAATATAATTATCTGATATAACTAAAAGGAGTGTCAGACACTAAACTTTTACAGGTGAGATAAAACATTATGGGAGAGAAAAAAAAATGTAATTAAAAATATTGCTTGCCAAAATCTCATGACTGTGTTGAACATATGATTGTTGTAGAAAAGGTTTGTGTAGAATATCTGCTTTGCCAATTTCTGCCAAACTTAGAACAGTAGTTTCTTTTAAATCTCTAAGGACCTATGACAATGTCCACACAGAAAATGATACAGGCAATAATGGTACAGGCATAAGGTAACATAATAATAAATGAAAAATGAAATTAAATCACTGACAGAGCACTGGTTTCTGATGGTGTCAAGACAAAGAGATACGGCACATTTTTCATCCTTTCAAAGAAATACATATTTTCTGCAAGGTTTTTACATACATTTTTACTGGCTGATGTTTTCCTATTATTCTTTACCTGCATATGTCTTTTCTTATTACTAATTAAACAGTATTCTCATTTTTCATCTTCCATGTGTTTCTTTGTTGTTTCTTGAGTGTAATATTTTTTTCTTTTTTTGTTCTCTACACACAGTTTAGATAACCCCAGCCCCGCTCAGAATGTCTTAGACAGCCAAGTCATGTAAAAACAAAACCTGTCTCAACCACCAACAAAGAAACGCTTAGGGTAGCTTATAGGAAAGCGATGATTGGTTTCATGCACTCTCAGTTAGGGGTGTGGGAAATAATCGTTTGCTTATATATCGTGGATATTCGCTGCCCAATATATAATAACATCTTTTCACTTCTTAGTATCGATTTTCAAAAAAAAAAATAGTTACATAAAACATTGATGGGAAAATGGGCTACCTCTGCACCACAACTCTGGCAGAAAGCGCTGTGGAGCCCTTTAACTGTGATGCAGCACCAAATCTGTATTTGAGGCAGTCACAGTGGAAGAAAACCCCAAACAACATGGATAATAATACCTAATCAATATTTTCTGATGAAAATATACAGCACTTGCTGCTTTATCTCATCATTTGATTTTTTGATAGCTGGGGAAAATATGGCAATATATAGTGATACTGAAATAACGTGATAATATCGTATCGCGACCCAAGTATCGCGGTGACATGTATCGAATCGAAACACTCATGCCAATACTCACCTCTACTCTCAGTGGTGTTCCTCTCCCGATGTTCCTTGACTGGTTTTAGCTAGAATAAACTCTATTCCTTTTTTCATTTTTTTTTTTATGAGCAAAGGCTGTAAGGTTTATTTTTCCTTCTGGATGGAAAATATGTTTGTACTTTCCTCACAATTGGTTTTGGTAAAAGTTTGATATATCAGTTAACTAAGCTAGTTATGAAACAATTTAAAAATGTTATACATCACAACTGCTACTGCTGCTGTAATTGTATAAAGTTCTTCATGGGATACACATACCCAATTAGCTTGAAGAGTTGTATTGAATGTCCCTCCTTTTTGTGAACGGTTTTTACATCTTTGCAGATTTATACCATGAAGAATTTAAGTTAAACTACACCTACCAATCTGGTTTATGCCAGGTTACTAATGTGTGTCTTCATTTGTGAAACTGAGTTGAGGCCCAATTAGGTGAGGAAATCTGGGAAGTCCTGAAAATAGAAATAAAAAAAAATGGGGCTTAAGGGGTTACAGGTACAAAGGAAGTATAAAGAAAGTTAAGACTATTGACACATTTTATTATATGTTTAAAAATAACCTTAACTGTAGAGGTTTGTATATTTTTATTGGTTGTTACTATTTTTCTTTTTCTTTTTTTTTTTAACCTCCATATTATAACGGCTATCACGGGCAAGTTTATGGATAATACTAATATTAAGTCAGTAACAGTACGATCTAGGAAAGGCTGTGAAGCCTGGAAACCTGTGTCAACTGAGATACTGCACACACACACAACTAACTGGTTGAATTAAGATGTATGTACTTAAAATAATAAACATGGTATTACAGTCGTGCCTATCTAAGCCGGCTTGCTAGCTAGCTCATATGCACCTTAAATGGGTCCAACATGAATAAAATAAAATATATAAACAGCACCAAATTCCTGGGGGTGCACATCACAGACACCCTCACCTGGAATGTAAACACCACCTCACTGGTCAGAAGGGCCCAGAAGCGCTTGGACCTTCCTGCGTGGAGGGATGAGGAGAGAACCCACTCTGTTCCCCACCCATCCCCTCCCCATCTTCTCCAGAAGCACCATAGAGAGGCGTTCTGACCAGCTGTCTCACTGTGTGTGGTGTGGAGGCTGCAGCACCTCGTGACTGGAAGAAGGTGAGAAGAAGAGTGATGAGAACAGCAGAGAGGATCATGGGGGCTCCTCTTCCCTCCATTAAAGACATTTCATCCCAGCCCTTAAGGTGTCCCAAGCCCGTGACATCATCAATGACTCCTCACCCCCCCACCATGGACTGTTCTTCCTGCTGCCCTCTGGAAAGAGGCTTCAAAGCATCTGATGCAGGTCCAGCAGATTGACTGAATGTTGTGTAAAATAGGTTATTTTATTCAAAAACAAAGAAAAAAGAATTATGTTAGAACTGTAAATATACAGTCATATGTTTATATTACTTGTTTATTTATTTATTACTGTTTTCAAGGCTACACTTAAAAAATTAAATTGTCTAGAGCTGTTACAAACAAAATTTATTTTTGTTTACACTCGTTTAAAAAATGACAAAATAAATCTGTCTATGTCTAACAAGAAATTATGCTGTGCTCTGCAGAGGGATCCTGTGTCTGCCCACGCCGTGTTGCTGGTTCCTCCACAGTCAACTTTCCCTTTAAAATAGCTCACTACTGAACACCAAGTTCAGATCCCGAACAACTCGGTCTGGTTAAAAACACTCTATACACAAAGCGAGGAGTGCAAAAATTAAAAAATGAATAGAATCACATCATACAAGACATTTAGTGCCGATGAGCTATAAATCTCATACTCTAAATATCAACATTCACTTAAAAATGCATATGAAATAATAGAATTTGAAATATTCCCACTATCTCACTATTTAGCATTTTAACACATTATATCCATGTGTGCTTTTTACCTGCATATTAAATAACATGTTTTTAATCAAAATGTGTCCTTCATATATTCACCCTTTTTGAACAGTTGAATTACACAGCCCTTATGTAGTCATTTCAGCTCCGAGCTCATGGAGCTTATTGCCAGTTGTCTTTTGTATCTCTGCTTCTTTTTCTGCTTGTCTCCTTGAACCCCAGTCGGCCTCAGCAGATGGCCGCTCACACTGGGCCTGGTTCTGCTGTTCTTCCTGTTAAAAGGGAGTTTTTCCTCTCCACTGTTACAAGCATGCTTGGTTTTAGGCAGGGCAATATGACCTCCAATCAATATTACGATAAGTTTTTCCTCGATAACTAAAAGTGCACGATGGCTCCTTTATTAGAAATAAAAGGCATGTGCAGGAAATGCAACTGATCTATTCATAATTTATCTATTAAATAAATCACATTACATATAACTTTCAATTAAATATTAAAGTATTGTACCCACTAGGTTTTTCAACAATGTCTCATTGATGTTACCTCTTGCAAATTTCTGCGCAAATGTAAGGGAGCCCCTTGCACATATGAACACAACAGCGTGGTTGTGCTGTAGGCGGGTGGAGGCTGGATGTGCTACTTTTGGTAGTCCAAACAGTTTTCAGACAAACTTTGCATTTTTTTTTCCTTTGCTCAACATTAATGGTGTAATTTAATTGTCAACAGTGTATACTCCTTTCTCTGAAAGTCTAAAGCTCCTTTTTCGTTTCAACATGTTCCATAATTAAGAAGTATGTCAGTTATTTCTATATTTACAAGCAGATACATAATTTTCATGGAAAACTGTTGAATACAATGAAATAAATATGTATACATGTACATATTATAGGCTACACCAGTAGGAATATTACTTCATCCTATGTCATATTTAATCTATATTGGTGTTTCATATTGAATTACAATATCTGTATGTTGCAACTTGATCATGTCTTACACTGTGCATGCTCGCAGCAAGGGGATACAAATTCTGGCAGGGATAACTACCTTGGCATGACCCCGGTCCAAAACGTTCAGCCACAAAGTTAAGCACTTAATGACACCTGGTAATTGAGCAAATTCTCAGCTAAATATTTCATGTATGATAATTACCTTGTTTTACCCTTAGCGGGAATGACATATTAATTAATTTGAGCCTAGGCAGAAGTTCAACTGAAGAAAATCATTGTTTTTTATACATCCACCTGAGACACAGCCAATCAGCTTTGAACCACACCTCCACGAAAGCTAATCGGCATCCAAAGTTCATCTTAAAAGGCCTCCTTAACGCACCTGTCTGCTCCTGTGCACAGGTGGCTGATGCGCTGTTTGACTTCATTCAGATGACACCATTTCAACTCGAAGTGAGCTTCGGATCCTCAGCCCTGGCCTTTGACACTCCTGTTGATCCATGCAATGCTGCAGAGATTCACTGCTCCACTGCGCCCTGTTCCTCCGTCTCATAACATTTCCATCTCTGCAGGTGCTCATGGTGCCTTTTCCTCAGTTCCAGGTGCGTAAGGTGCCCTCCAGTTTTATTAGCCTGCTTCTTTCTATGTTAGACTTAGACAGATTTATTTTGTCATTTTGTATACACGAGTGTATACACAAAGAAATTTTGTTCACAGCAATTTAATTTTTTTAGGTTTTATGTTGATAGGGCTTGAGAAATACAAAATCTTGACTATATTCATTTATAAGTAGGAGATAATGCTGTTAAAAGATTAACAAAACTTCCTAAATTTTGCAAATATTTTTCCTATTGAGTTATCATTTAGCTCTTTCATTTTCGTCTCTACTCTTTACTCTATTTTTTACAGCTTTTTTGAAGCGTAAATCATTTGTCTAATCATCGTCTAATTCTGTCTTGCAATAATGCAGATGGTTCTGCAGCATAGCCACCAAATGGCATTAGTTCAAGAGAAATAAACCCACTCATTGACATACACAATTATAACCTTTCAGATTAGTGGTTACTGATACCAGAAAAACATTAAAAGCAAAAGTAAACCAGTGAACAGTAAATAAGAGCTTCCCAAATAAAGTAAAGCTAAAAGTGACATAAGAAAGAATAAGGACAAATGGAGCTGGCATTGCTAGTTAGCAGTGAACACAAACATTACTTGTAAAACATATCTACTTATAGTTAGTTGTACTTATATACCTGTCCGAAAAAGTAACTGTATCTCACTTTGTAACTCAGTTAATGAACAATCAAAATAACTAGTAACTAGTCAAATTAGCTATGCAGTTACTTGTAACAATCTTAAATGTTGAGGAATTTCGACACCTTTACAATTATTAGGACTTTCAATTAAACTCGAATTCTCATTGCGAGGGTGCTTTGTTTTGTTCTAGTTTTATCTCTGAGTTTTCGTTGGTGTTATTTTGATTCTTGTGTTTTAGGTATTTTTGATTGTATTTGACTTCTTAGATATTCCCTGTTTGCCCTCTTGTGTCAGTCTCCTTTACCCTAGCTCCCTTCTTGCCTCTGTTCCCACCTGCTCCCAATCTGCTAATTAACCTGGTCTTTGTTTCTCTCTCCCATTTAATCTCCTCCTGCTCAGTCACTCTTTGCTGGTTTGTCATCATTTCTTTGTCCCTTTTTTCTTGTTAGTATTCTTGGTTTTCAGGATTTTTGTGGGTTTATATTTTGGATTTTTGCTTTTGTTGACCTTTTGGTTAATTAAACCTTCAAATAACCACCTCAAGCATTTGTGTCTGCATTTGGGTCCTATCCCACCTCCACCCATACTGTGACAAATGGCAGACAGTGGCAGATAGGAGTGTCCCTATGCTAAATGAACAATGTTAAGAATCCTCTAGCTTCCATTTTTTAAACTTCTTCCCTACTGTCAACACTTATGGTGACTGCTGAAACACTTTCTCTTTGACTCAGGTGTGCTTACTCATTTGGCTTATTTAATTTGAGAGATACTATAATAAAAAAATTAAGTCATTATACACTATTAGGTGAGTATCGATATTCGTTGTGGACTGCCATTCGCAATGTGAATGTGGCCTTGTGGTCACAAATTATGAATTCTCAAACTGTTGGTCCATATTGGTCAGTAATCATATTCCAAAACACATGGGGAGATCCTTTAATTGTGTGATAGTGCAGTGTTGTCAGTTTCTTTTACAGGTACCAGAGCTGGAGGTTACAGGTTTGGTACCCCTGGTAGCTAAAGGTTACACCATGTTGCTTAAAATTAAATTGATATTTGTTTTTATTGCAATTCAAATTATCTGAAATTGCATAAAAAATTCCATTGAAAAAAATCGAGCTGTTAAAAATGTAAAAGTCAAGCTACATTGATTTTTTTTCCCCCCAGCTATTAATGTAACATTTGGAAAACCAACCTTTACAGTTCTGGTGTCAGTTGTCAGGTGAACTAATTAATTCTTGTATTAACTTATATTTTAAGCTTTGTCATGATATGAAATGTTTTTCTAGACATTTTTTTCGACTTTGGACAACTGTTAAAAAAAAAAAAAAAAACCTAGCCTCCCCTAACATTATAAATTAGATCTTTGTACTTAGTTTTCTCCTGTTACCAGGTGCGTTATCACTGCTAGGGTTACTAATGGTAGTCAAATGTGATAAATGTTTTAATTTCATCAACTGCAATATTGTCTTTTTTTTTGTATAAGCAAAATTTGACTAAAATCTAACAATATATGAATGAAAAGCAGTGAGTGGGATTTAAACTATGACTAAAATCTCCAGACTAAACTAGAATAAACATTAATGACTAGATCAAAAACTACATTAAAATAGAAAAGAAGTGTGTTTCATCAAAAAGTCCTATCTTTAAATACCTCACCATTGAAAGTTATTTGTAAAAGAATGTCATCATTCTACCTAGTAATTAGTTATAGTTCTATAAGGAACTGTACTTAATAATTTTAGTGTCGAAACCATTTTTAACCTTTTGAACATGTCGATACTTCAATTATTGATGACATGATATTGACATTTTCTATAATGTAATGTAGACCAAAACATAATTATCGATCATCATTGTAATATTGAAAAATAATGCACAAATAAAATAGTTTGTATCAAAATGCTGCTGACTTTAAAGGGACTCTTGCACAGTTTGTTGACAGGTAGAAAGTGGAAGTAACATAACCTGGAGAGCGACTCATAGTTGGAAAAGTGATTTTGTGATGGACAGCTGCTGAACTTTTAATGGATTAAGGTACAGCGATGCCTTTGTATTGTGTTGAAGCTCCAACCCCCATCAATTTGCTGTCAGCTTATTTAAGTTTCCTAAGCATCCTGAGCTGCTTTCTAAGTGCCATGGCATCCCCCTAGTCAGAGAGACATCAAATTTTCTTTTGCATGACCCGGACATGGGTGATTGTTTTCAAGAACTTGCTGATGTCTCTCCCAGTGCTTCCACTTCCGGTGTTCTGTCAGAACAGCATAAACTATCAGATCGGCATACATTGTTCTAATGCTTGCAATTGCGAAACAGAGAAATATTCCCACATGGAACTTTACATCAGTGAACCGACCGCCAAAAACACATTTAGTTTAACTTCAGAAAAGAACATCAGCTTTCATTCTACTGTTATTTCTTGGATTTAGAAACAACCAAACATGATTGAAGTTTCTAGAATGTTGAGAGAAGCCTCTGTGGCGAAAACCATATTTGTCAATGCTTAAAGGTTTTTTTTTATTGAGGTTGTGGAGTTTTTACATTGTGTTAGGGCTGGAGACAGGTAGATGTGACAACCCTGGCTGTGACGGATGGATGGAGATGCCAGCTATACCTTTAAGAATTTAGAAGATAATTTTTTGTAAGGGCGATGGAAGATTTACTTGAAAATCTTTATTTTAAGTATTATATACTATCATATTCACTACAGCCTCAACCAGTTATTCCCTCTCATGCTGGGCATAATAATGCTTCAGCATTGTGGAAGGGCTCTGGTTACAGTAAGACACCACCTGGGAGCTAATCCTACATTTCACTATAATAGAAATAGTTATTCCATGTAAACAAATTCAAACATCCTACAGAAAGGAATTGGAATAATCTGAAAAAAAAATTATCAAAAGTGGAAATGAAAACAGAATAATAATTTACCTTATTCTCCATGGTAAGATCAAAATTATCCCATACGGGAGAAGACTTCTCTTCCTTAATTGATCCATGACGGTAATCAAATATGAGCCAAAAATCAAAGAAAAGAACACAAATATCTCCGTCCGACAAAGCCACCAAAAAATGAATAAATCACCCGATGAAATATATTGGTCACAGGATTTAGCTTGCTATGCATTTGCTGCACTTTCTGTGTCATTTGAACCATCCAACCATTTGAACGATTACTCTCTTAATTCTTCTCAGCTGTTTCTCATTCTCACCTTATTCCTCTGACCTGCTATCCATGCATTCACTCAACTTTTTAAAAGCAGCCTGATTCTCGTTTTTTTTTTTTTTTTGCTGTCTATTGCATGTTTCTCATTCAATGATGAGTTTTTTATGTTTTTTATTTAATTATTAAATATTTCAACTAACCGTACAGCTCCAAAGTTCCTGTCTGCTTTTTAGTTGAGCTCCATTCTCTCAAATACTAACATTCACCCTGTGAATGATAATCACACGTTTTAATAATAATTTTGCCATTTTCTGGCAGGATACCTGAACTGAAACCACAGAACGTCAAATACCAGAATTAGGTGCCAAGCTGACCACGAGGCTCCAGCCTCCTACTTCGTGGAGCCATTAAATAGGAGGAAGGGCCACTCTCTCAGGTTCAGCATCTCAAGCCCTGAGATCCATGAACACCAAGATCAAATGCTAACTGGTAAGACATTGACTCATTGTAAATAACAATACTGCTGTTAAAAAAACAAAAAACTGTTTTCAGTCTAGGTTACCAATTTCTTAAAGGAAGGGAAAAAGAAAAACATTTTTAAAAGAATTCTGTCGCGCTCCTACAAATAGACCATTTTTAAAAATGTGAATAAAAGTTGATGAACAAAGAGCAAACATGAGCTTTTTCATCAAAACCAGATTGTTTGCTTCGGGTAATTCTACCTCTTAATTGTTTCCTGTTGTTGCATGACGATTTGGTTCAGAATGTTTATGTGTTCTATATTAAAAAAGTTACATTTCAGCATAGATTTTTCATTTGGAATATTAATGATAAGAAAACTGTATAAAGAAAAGCATCAGAGGTGAACAACTAATGGAGAAGGCGACATGGTAGTTCTTTTATTTTAATTGGCACTCTTTTTTTGTTCAGTCACTTCCAATATTTGCTTATGCTGCTGTTTTAGTTTTTGCAAAGTATTCTGCCTTAAATTTAAAGCAAACATCTTGTATTTCTCAACTAGAGTTGAAAACCTTTGGTTATTGTTATGTAAGATGTGGCTTCCAATGCAGGAGTTTGCCCTGAAGGGTTGATGGTTCAAGCCCCGGCTCTGGCTTTCAGTGTCATTGTATCCTTGGGCAAGACACTTCACCTGCATTATCTACTGATGGTGGTCAGAGGACCCGGTGGTGGCAATGTACAGCAGCCTTGCTTCTGTCAGTGAGCCCCAGGGCAGCTGCACTGTAAATCTGAATGCTCAAAATAATTAAAATAAAAAGAGTGAACTTAAAAGTTCTACTTACTTAAAAATGTTTAGTGCCAATAGCTTGTTCTCTCTTTTTAAGTTACTTAAACTTGCAATTTTTAATTAACATGAACTTTTTGCAGGTTAAATAACTGTTACTTAAAATAATTAACTCACAGTTACTTAAAACTATGTGGATTAAACATTTATGGCATGTTTTTGTTTTTTGTTTTTAAAGAACTGATAGATTTAAATTTGGGAATGTACAAATTCTCCTCTGTTTCTCTCTCACGCGCGTGCATGCGCATGCACGCACACACACTATGGATAAGTAGGCATATATATATATATATATATTTTTTTTTGCTTGAATTATTTCAATCAGAAAGATCATTCTGTGTTGCAGAAACTGAAGAATTTTGTTTTTGAGTTGGCTTAATTGGTATATTTAATTTAACTATAATTTAATTGTTCATTTAAAATAAACTTCAAATGTTTAAGCTCTGTCATACTCAAATGTTTGAGTTCTAGAACTCAAAAGAATTGTGGCAACTGTGTCATGGTTGGTTTAGAAATCAAACCCACATGCAGAACACCACTTGGAGACTGATAAAAAGTTCAGAGTTTATTTAAGGTTTGCACAGAGATAACATGAACTGGATTCTGGAAACTGGTCCGGGCAGGATTCTCAGGCGTCTGCAGAGACGGATAGTTTGATTAGCCAGGTTAACAGATTAGTTGTTGAGTTTTCAGATGTTTCTGAAAATACCTTGAAGAGGAGAGAGGGAACCGGTTGGGTCCAGAGACTGTTGGTTCAGCAGAGTGCTCAGCAGCAGCAGTGTCTAGCTTCTGACTTTCTAGTGACAGACCTTGGTTTTAGAGATTAGCTCTTTCCTTAAGAGCAGCAGGTGGATTCCAGAGTGAGATCTTCAGGTTTGGCTCTCTAAGGCAGGCAGGCAGGCAGGTAACAGGTTAAGCTCATCCAGAGCTTCAGACGAGAGACAGGTTTCCAAACCTGGTCAACACTGCGGCGTTGAAGGAAGGTCTGGCTGCTGATTATATAGGCAGGTCTCCTGATGGGCTGATGAACGTCAGCTGTGCTGGAGGGCTCCAGCCCAGGAGATCCACAGTGCACTCTGCTGGAGAAGGTGGAGAATCTCCAGATCCCAACAAACTGATTGCCTTACTTTTTTTTATTAAAGTGCTGCTAAATTATTCGGGTTTACAGTGTGCGGCTACAATGTAGCTCACCACCATCAGTGTGTGAGAATGACTGAATTTAGCACTTTGGTCAAGTCTCCTGACTTGAAAAAGCACTACATAAGTACAGGCCATTTCAGATAACTAAGTTGTTTAATGCCCATTTAACTTGCATAATGAAGGAATCATCTACTGTAGACAATAGAGAAAAATTAAATTTTATATATGCAAACATGTATATTTAATTATATATATGCAAATGTGTTAATTCAATGCTTATGTCTCAAAATGGGTAGGAAGAAGTAATGCTTATTAAAATCTTCCCTTTTCTCCTATTGTCCTTAACATTAGCACTCTTCCATTTTTCTACTTTAACTACGCATCTGTACTACTCTACCATACTATACTGTGCTATACTACTACTTAGGTCTAAAAGTAAAGATGTGATGAGAAAGGGGGAAATCTGATTACATTTTTTGAAATTATTTCCTCTTGCTATGTAAGCAGCACAAGTTAAAATTCTTAGAAATGTTTTTTTTTTTTTTTTTTTTAAATATGGCTTCAAGAATAAAGATTAGTGGCAGGAAAGTATCTAACCTATGATGTGCCGATATCAATCTAAAGTTACTGCACTGTCTTTTATTGGGCGGGAAAATATGGGGACTGTTAACCAAGAGAAAATATAAAGGGGATAGATTTGTAGCAGAAGTGATTGTTGTGATTACTATATTATGCAGGTTTTTTAATGTTGACTGTTATAGCAGGGGTTGCCCTTCGGGCAAGTGGCTTTCATATTTCATTTGCCCAGAAACAATTTTTACTTGCCCAGTATAATGTTTGATAAATACAGTTCCTAATATTCATTTTTGTATATATATCAATCAAATGTTTTTTTAATGTTTTCTTTGTAATTCAGTAAGTTTCAGGTTCCTGGTGTGTATATGCATGCATCAGATAATGAACTCAAGCCTACATTACCGTGTTAACATGCTTTTCAATCCTTTCCTGCACATTCTTTTCAAAACAACTTTGTTTAAACTGTTGTGTGCTTGGAAAAATATAAATTGTAATGTTAAAAATCAAAAAACTTGACAGGTTAAAAAACTTACACTACTACTACTCACCAATTTAACATGTTTTAGCTCTATAACATTTAAATGCACCTCTCCAATGTCTAAGAGAAAAAAATGTAATGAACAGATTTTTAATGTATGACCTTGCATCACTGTACAGAAGACTGCCATATGATAGAAATATTTACACTGATCGCATACAACTATTATTATTATTTTCCTAATCCTGACTGATCATTTTTAATCTAGCATGTATTATAGTATAGATTAAATTCATCATCCAGCTGCTGCTCTGCAGAATTCTCTCCCCAAGAGCTGAATCACACCATCTAGCTAGCTGAAAATCACGCAGCTTTTCAAATCATGAATTAATGTGTGTACAAAACAACAAAATGGGCGCTTAGCAACGTTTGTGGGTGCGTTTTCAGCAAATGTTGGTGATTTTAAAGTAATTTTTGAGTGATAAATAAAAAAATTTTGCGATCATTGCACTTGCCTGGCGGGCAAATGCGATGATTTGTACTCTCCCCGACAATAAAAACTACTTGCCGCGGGAGATGGGGCAATGGTTAACATCGAGCCCTGGTTATAGGCATATTTAACCCAAGGCAGCTGATAGCTAAAGGTTGAAGTTTTAGAGGAACAAAGAGACTGAAGTGCAGTTTCGAGGTACTGACTCATTTTTTCTGTTTGTCCTATGACGAAAACAGGTTTATAACATGTTATAGGAAACGTTTATTCAACTTCAGTTAAATAAAGATAAATTGGTGGTAATCGCTCAGTCAGCACTTTGTTTTGCATAGGCAAAAATAAGAAAATCATAACAGCCTCCATAGTATTAAATGCTCCGTCTTAATCTGACCAAGACAACATTTTATCATTATTCTGTGTTTTGTCTTTAGGGCCCATGGTCTGAAAAAAAAAACTCCAACCCCCAGTTCGCTCAGCAGATGGCCGTGATCATTGAGCCTGGTTCTGCTGGAAGTTTCTTCCTGTTTAAAGGGAGTTTTTCCTCTCCACTGTCGCTACAAGCATGCTTAGAGTGAGGGATTCCCTTCGAGCCAATCGAGTCGATGCAATTAACTTGGTTTTCCTAGATAGAAAACTTTGAATCAATCTGACTGGATGATCTTGTTGAACTGTAAAGTGCCTTGAGATGACATGATGTGAATTGGCACTATATAGATAAACTGAATTGAATTGAAAACAGCTGATATGAAGGCACTTCTTGAAAGGAGATAATAGAAAAAAAGTGTAAGTAACTGGCTCTTTCTCACCATATTTTTTTTTCTTACCTCCAGGAGGTCAAAAGAAATGATAAGGTTTCCCCCAATCATTCAATAAAAAAAGCAATTAAGCTATTAATTTTCTAAACAGCCTATATCAAATCCTTACACAAAAACTGGCTTACTAATGTTAACAATAAGTAATGAAACCTGGGGTTCCAACAGGAGATAAATCCCTTCTCTAACTACCGACTATTCAGGGTTATTGCTCAAAGTGACAATGGTTCAGGTATTTTTAAACCATTATTCTGCTACTAATTGCTTTGAAATATACTTTGGCTGGGGTAAATGAGACACAGCTGATCTCTTAGCTAACTACATTCTAAAGCAATTGTTTTTAAGTGAACAAATTACAAATTAAGCAGCCAGCTTCCATCTGGATCCAATTATCCACTCTAGCTTACTGTAACTCTTATTTTTATCTCAACTTGTGCTTCAATTGTAAGCCAGTTAAGTTTTTTCACTTCAGCATGAGCTTAAGATGGATCTTTTGTCTAAACTTTGCTACAGGCAATGTTTGAAAATCTATTAATACTTTGTCAGAATCCAAAAAATAAAGTTTTACCAAATAATGTCTTCACATATACAGAGAATTTGTTTGGTGATCAGATGTTGTCTTTCTGATGATCTCATTGTTAAGTATTAAATCCAAAATGAAACAATCAGGCGAGCTTCTTCTTATAGAAGAATGTGTTTTAGGAAGGATATGAATATAATTACCAATTTGTCATCGTATACTAGAGAGGCTAAACCTCCCCTGTAAATTTTGTGAAATAATTGCTCAAATATGAATTGTAAATCTTCATAAGTAAGTAAACATTCATAAGTCATCCTTAAACTTCATTTAATGTGCCCTGTGTTATGTATTAATCAGCTGTTAAGCATGCTCTCAGACACTGCCTGTCAATACCTATAAAACATTTCTCTTGAAAATCAAAGGAGAGAGAAAAAAATTGCCAATCAGATTAGTCATCCTGTACTGAACTGTTGCTGTGCTTTCTGGAATTTATTATTTCAGAGCATTTTAACCATGATATCTACTTAATATTTTAAATCACATGATAGGGGTTTTATATATGTATATAAAGAAAATGCAGGATACACAGGAACTTAGCTCTGTCATTCTCAACAACCTTGGAAGGTGGCCCCCCATTCAGACTTGGGGGTTCCAGTTCCTATTCTGTACAGAAATAAATAAATAGAATCTATGAGCAAGTTTAACATTTGTTATCACTTGATCACCTATTGTATAATGTAGGCCAAAAGGAATTTGATGGGCTTTAAGCAATGTAGTTAACTTACACGGTTATTTGCTGCATTTCAGAAGTTAAAAAAGCCTCCTACTGTCATGGCCGATGAACTCCAATTGAAAAAAGGCCTGCAATGTCTTGTAAATTTTTTTACTGAGAAAATACAAGGTATAAGAAAAGCAGTCTATATCTACATCAACTCCAGTATAAATGCTTTCTTTGGTTAGAGTAAACTGTTAAAATGTCCTACTTTAAAATAAAGTGCAAAAGTTTAGAAGAAACTGTCCAACAGCTATCTCTCTTGGGACTCCGGCTTCCTCCCACAGTCAAAAAACATGACTGTTAGGTTGACTGGCTTCTCTAAATTGCCCTCTGTGTTGCCCTGTGATGGACTGGCGACCTGCCCAGGGTGTTGCCCACCTCTTGCCCATTGACTGCTGGAGATACGATGGATGTTCAACAGCTAAGCTGCTGCTGTCTTGATGTTTTACCAATGGGTTTTAAATGGAAGGCTTTACCTGTTTTAGAGTATGATATTCAAATAATAATCACATTCCTTATCTTGTGTGTTTTCTCCGAATTCTTAAAAAAGCATTAATCAAACTTTTATTGAAAAAAGAGAATCTTGGACAAATTAGTCCTGCAGAACTACAGGCCCATTTCTAACCTGATGTCTTCAAGACAGGTTTATGTGCCCAGCACATTAGGAGACAATGTAATTTGATTTCTATCAAGATCCAATTTTATGCGTGTAGTAATTTGAGCTCGCAAACTGGAATTTTGGCGCTTAGGGGCTGAACCATGGTTTGCGGGTGATTTAACTAAGTAAAGTGAATGCTGAGTTGGTGGCAGGTGCAAAATTGTTGGAGCACCTCTATTTAAATGATGGTTTTCCAAGGTTTTGTGAATTTTCGGGCGGCAAAGTAGTTTGTAGTTTGTACAAACTAGTGTATTGCTAAATTTAAATCTTACAGTGACACCCCCACCCCCTCAAAAAGAAAAATTAAAAAGGAAAAAAAAAAATATATATATATATATATATATATATATATATATATATATATATATACTTTGGCAACCTTTATTCCTAAGATTTGGTATGTGGCTAAATTTCTACTTCACTGCAGTAAAAAAAAAAAAAAAAAAAAAAATAGGTGTTTTGCATTGGCCTGTAGAAAAATGCACATACCAATTGGCTCACAAGAAGTGATTATGGATGAGATTACTGTGGCGTGCGCATCCCAACAGCATTGGCATATTGCTCCCACAGGTGAAGGGGGGAGGTCGGGGTCTCTAGGAACATGGCATTTAGAACGCCGGACAGCACTTCTGCAAAATGAGATCTGGGAGATGCCAGCTCTCGCTGCAAGCGTACGCTGGAATGGACCCCAGATGCAAAAAGT
The DNA here is from genome assembly GCA_018398635.1 of Cyprinodon brontotheroides. Taxonomy (NCBI): domain Eukaryota; kingdom Metazoa; phylum Chordata; class Actinopteri; order Cyprinodontiformes; family Cyprinodontidae; genus Cyprinodon; species Cyprinodon brontotheroides. The sequence goes on from JAGKQL010000071.1 coordinate 2,786,631, forward strand.
GCAATGTTGCAAGGAGTTTTGTGATACCTGGTATTGGCGTGGGTCCTCCTTGTGGCTGGCTCCAAATCCATTCGGAGTTCCCCAACAGCTCCAAAATGGCAATGCTGGATAAATCCATATGTTTTGATGATGGTTTCCTAGTTCATTCCAAAAATATTCACACGGAGTGAAAAAAATGCGTTCTCTGCATCTCCCTGCTTCATTTCCATTTCTCCTTCTTGCGACAATAACCCCTGCCATGTGTGCGCAATTACACACAGAACCATTTGCACCTTCTTTTGAAACATGTTAAATATAGAGTCAGATACCGTTAGCAAAATTGCTTTCAGGTTTGATAAATCACTTTGCGCGAGTGCTAAATTAATATATTTTCATGTTCTCCTCCCACAAAGACGTGCTTTTGGCGTGTAAAGCGCACCATATTGCATATTCATTGCAGAAAAAAGTACTAAATGGATAAGAGCTATTTAGCACGTTTTAAAGACCAAATCCTTTTAGCACGCTGTTGATAGATCAGTTTGTACATTTTTAGCGTGCGCAGTGAAATAGCTCAACGTTTTTATACACCTAAACCTTTGATAGATCCGCCCAATGACATCCATTATAAATTCAGACTCTGGAAGAACCATGGTGCTGGTAATATTGGAACTCAGTGCAGCTTTTGATACAGTTGTTCACTTGATGTTATTAGAGCATCTGGAAAACTGGGTTGGTCTTTCTGGCACCTCACTGGACTGATTTAAATCCTACCTGAAGGACAGGGACTTCTATGTGTCAACAGGAAACTTTAAATCAGAGACAAGAAAAATTGCATGCAGATTCTTCAAGGCTCCATTGTGGGGCCCCTCCTAATCAACATCTTCATATTCCTCTTGGCCTATATTACAGCCAACATAAAGATCCGTTACCATAACTATGCAGACGATACACAGCATCAACATAATTATCATAAGCTTTATTCATAGAGGGCTTTAAAAAAAAGCTAATGGCTAAAAAAACAAAGTGCTGATAGTAATAACACCATAAAAATTAAATGCAAAAAAAAAAAATTAGGGCATAATGAAAAATTGTTCAATCTAAATATAGTAATAAATAAGGTCACAACAAAAAAGTCTTGTCACTGTTAAAAGCCAGTGAATAAAAGTACGTCTTAAGTCGCCTTTTAAAATTTGACATTGAAGCAGCCAGAGGTTTGGACTCGGGTCACATGACTTGGACTTGAGTTAGACTCGAGTCATAAATTCCATGACTTTAGACTCAACTTGACAAAATGTGAAGAAACTTGCAACCCGACTTGGACTTTCACATCTGTAATTTGTGACTTGACTTAGACATGAGCCTTTTGACTTGACAAGACTTACTACTTTCCCCACAACCCAAAGAATAATATAAACTAATGCGCTTTATCTTTCATTGTGTTCATGTGTGCACATGGACCGCTTGCGAACAGGCAAGCTGGCCGGTCGCTTGGAGCCTCAGCCTCTGGAGGGCCCCAAAGGCTGATAAATTATGCCCTTTGCAATAAAATGACATCATAGCAGTTAACCCCTTTGTTGGGCCAACAATTTCAGTCTGCATGCAATGCTGTCGGCAACAAAACTTTATTGGCCAAGCTCCCCCTTCCCTCATAAGAGAGTCATGAAGAGGATTATTCCAAGACAGTGTGGTAAGTGCATTTGTACCTACATACTGTGTTACGGACTAAATAAGCTAAAAATTCTCATGATGTATGCTAAACAACTCAAAGCAGTATTAGCACATTAGCTAGGAGATATTTACTGCACTCTTAAGTTTCAACATGAAGAAAACTCTACTGAAGCAGTTAATCTAATACTAGTATGAAGAATACCAACAAAAATAGTAATATTGATGATGAATTGATCATGCGTTAATTCACTGTGCTCAGATGGGAAAATGTGTAATTATAACAAGAACATTTAAATATAATGTAAATTTATATTGTGACATTTTTAACAGACTTATGTTTCCCTCTTAACTCTCTTTAGGATCATTATTATTATTTTTAAAACCAGCAAATCCAGAGAAGGATAGTGTGCCCACTCCCAACATTGATGATGAAAACCATACAAGTAAATTCAGTATCCAAATTAATTTATAACATGTTACTTCCTCTAAATATTCTTCATGATAGTAGTGTAAAAGTGGTAGTAGAAGAAAAGGCTGTGCACATACATTTTCATATGCCTGCCAATAAATATTGTTATATTCCCTATTGTTGTTTGTTTTCTTGTATCAGTTACCTTGACATCCACCTGCAGCAGCATAACAGCCCCCCAACCTCCTGCTTTTCATGAGCAAGAAGATACAACAGAGACAGATGATGAAGGGTCAATTCCAGTTACTGACAAAGATTCCTGTGAGTTCAACCATTTTTACTCTCTGATCCAGAGCAGGGTGAACTCCACCAACTTTGCCCCACTCTGTCTCACCCTCTTCAGGGTGGTTCTTGGTTTGATCTACCACTGCTCCTTACTGAGTTAATGATGTGCCTTCATATCAGCTTGGCAGAATACACCAGTGTGGAGTAAGGTCCAGTAACTCTGCCTGCTCTGGTGGACCCTCTACCGGGGTTTGGTGGAAGATAGCCGTAGATCGAAGCAAGATGCTCTGCAGATAGTCCCCCCAGATACGGGAGGAGATAGTGGGTGGCTGAGTTTAGTGCTGTAGGCTAACTGGGGAGACTGAAAGATGGGCAGTGCAGTGTGTGTGTGTGTGTGTGTGTGGGGGTGGACCAACTCAATGCTATGAGAGGAGGATGAATTAAGGGTTAAATCAAAGGGGCTTTCTTTTGAAAGCAACCTACAAAGCTCTGAATAGCCTTCCTTTGTCCTATTTCAACATTATTTGTCTAATTATTTTATTTATATATTTTTTAAATATATATAGAGTTTCCAACGCACTCTTTTTGTTCGCTCTTCCTCTCCTGCTCAATCTGGGACCAGATTGAGGGGGCAGCAGTCTTGGCAGAGACTCCTAGACCTCCCTCTCTGCAGACACCTACCCCAGCCCTGCTGAGGGAAGCCAAAGGTGCTCACAGACAAGAGAATTGTCCATACAGCTTGTCTTGGGTCAATCCCCTGGCCTTCTACCGATGGGACTTGCCTAGAATACCTCCCAAGGGAGGTGTCCAGGAGTCATCTAAAAAATATGTCCAAGCCACATCAGCTCACTCCTGTTCATGTGGAGGAGAAGCGGCTCTACTTCATGCTCCTCCTGAATGACTGAGCTCCTCACCCTATCTCTAAGGGAGAGCCCAGGCACCCTGCAGCGAAAGCTCACTTTAGCCACTTGTATCTCAGATCTTGTTCTTTTAGTCCTGATCTGGATTTCATGACCATATGTGGGGACAGGAATGTAGGCAGACCAGTAAATTAAGAGCTTTGCCTTTTCATTCAGCTCTCTCTTCACCACGACAGATCAGTGCAGGCATCTGCATTACAGCCGCACCTCCCGCTTCATTCTCACCTTACCTGTGAACAGCACACTTGCTGTAATAAATACATACAGAAGCATACATGATCTGTGTAAATATACTATTACTTTTTGGTTAATACGACTCGAAATTACTCAAAACTCAATTGCGGGACTTGGGACTTGACTTAAGTTTTTTCAGACATGGCTAAGAAAAAAAAAATTATTTGAATGTTAAAATTAAGATGTTAACTGAGGTATTATTAATTTAGAGTTGTGGTCCAACGGTTTTATTTCAGTACCTGATTTTTTTTCATGGTTTTATCTATATTTGCCCTTATTCTGCATTTATTTATCTTCTATTTTATTGTTTAATGTAAAGAACTTTGAATCGTCCTTGTACTGAATTGTCCTCTATAAATACACTTGCCTTAACTTGTCTTTACTAGTCATTGACTTGCAAGACATGCTCCTTGTGGATGAGCTTGAGCAACAATTTTCTCTTGCATTTTTTTATTTACTATTTAACAATGCCTTCCACCAAGCATACATGTAGTAGCGACAGTGGAGAGGAAAAAACTCCCTTTTAACTGGGAAAAACACCAGCAGAACCACGCTCAGTGTAAGCAGCTTTCTGCCCGAGGCCAGCAATGGTTCAAGAAGATAGAAGCAGACATACAAAAATTTACCGTTAACTAGCTCCACTGTTAGCCATATCCAGGAAAGACAAAGGCAGGCAGGCAAGCTCAAACCCAATTATGTTGCCAGAGGATGAAAGCAATAGGGCTGCACTAAAAATAGGCCAGATTCCAACATGGCAGCAGCACAGCTAAAATTTCAAACCATGACGGAGTCACAGCCCTACAGTTACAGATAAAGAAGTTATTATGACAGAAAAAAATCAAAGAGAACATACAGTTATGATTAGAACTAAACAAAATGTTCACAATGGGAGAATGGAGATAGAGTGAAGCAGAATTAGGAAAAGTGGTCCTTTTGTTATCCAGCAGCGTAAGCATATAGCAGCATGAACATAGAAAATTTCTCAGGATAACATATCTATTTCAGATGAGGTATGAGAAAGGTAAAGCTCTGGTTGGGCAAGGAAGAGTCAAGCAGAGTAAAGGAAAAACATCTTTCCTGAGTTAAATGCTCCCCTGGCGAATCAGGCTGTTAACGCTATACCTCCACCTCTCTACTCACCCAACGACTATAGTTTATGAGTAGTGTTTCCAGTTTTTGTTATAACTGTATGTTATTTAGCCGTTTTTATTAAACATAAACATTAATATTATGAATATTAAATCATAAAAAATATAACGGCGGATGTCTGAGGGACAATGATTGGCCTACATGTTATGAATGCTGGAGTACCATAAAGAATAAATTATGAACAGTTTAGTTTTTGCCTTCAACTCGTTGCCCATAGGAAGACGTTACTTGGATATAACCTAACGGAATATCTTCAGAGCGGCTCCAAATGACACAAAAAACTCATATGGGTGAGTAGAACATGATGGAATAACTTAAAATCAAGAGGCCAATGTAAAAAAAAAAAAAAAAAGTATAAATGTTCAAACCTGCTGGGAAAAAAAATATGATTTTTTTTATTATGGTTCTTGCTGGTTTTAACCACAAATCTGAAAGAACACTTTATATTCACTCGCAGCCATTACTAATGGCAGAGGGAAATCCCTGACAGCCTTTCCAGGGTCAGAGCGCTTTCATTAGGGACTCCCAGTACTGCCGCCTACTCCAAAAAACAAACACATATGCCAGTAGGATCTGGATCCCGTTGAACTGACTGCACAGATTACTTTTTTAAGTGGACTTTCTCACTAAAAAACACATTAAAACAAATTTTTTTCAACTCATGAAAGCAAATAGAGCCAAGCTGCTCGCAAGCTTGCAACAATAAACAATCAGAGAGTGGAGCATCCAGAACATCACAGCTTCAAAGAATCTCAGTGTCATCATTTTATCCAGCATCCAATTCTTGGTGTTTAAGTATTTTGATGCCTAAAACACTTTTGGAATTAACAAACCAATAGTCTGTCCTCGATAGGGGGTGGCAAACTTCAATGTGCTCAATGCTAAGATAAATACACATGACCCTGGATGGTTAACCATAGTTTTCCTTTGTGTAAGCAGCCACCCTGTGAGCATAGAGCAGGTAAAATAAATACTGAAAATGGCACAATTTTTTTCAGTAGATATATTCCTAAAGGTGCTATTGATGTGGCAGACACATTTAAGAGATTCAGGACACAAAGAAATATATATATATATATATATATATATATATATATATATATATATAGTTGTATGGACGACTAGATGATTGAAAATGAACACAACGGAGATCTAGTCCTATTGGCAGACATCCATTTAAAATGTAGGCAACGGCATGAAAAAAGTGGTTTCTACTATTTTTGCTTTTATACTTTAAGTAAATTTACAAGCCTGTACTTTGTTACTTTTACTTGAGTAAAGAAGTTTAATCAGTACTTCCACTTTTACCAGAGTATTTTTAACACAAGTATCTGTACTTTTACTCAAGTACGGAAAGTTATTACTTTTGCCATCTCTGAACTACAGTGATTAGCTGTCCCTAGATAATAATCCCTTATCTCTCAACCAATGCACAAAAAGCACTGTAGCCCCAGCTCACTTGACTACATTGACATGACATTTAACCACATGTCAGTAACAATCCATACAGTCTACACATACAAAGGAATCAAACCATAGATGTCCAGAAATTAAGCTATCTGTGGGGGAAAGTATTGAACACACTTACTAAAATGTATTTGATACTTTGTACAAAAACCTCTGTTGGCAATGACAGATTAAAGATGCCCCCTGTATAGAGAAATTAGTCGTATGCTTTGCTTGGTGTGATTTTGGCCCATTCTTCCACACAAACGGTGTAGGCGCTGGAAAGGTGGGTAACTGGGAGCCACGTGCTATGTGGGGATTAGCGCTGGTAGTTAGAACAGTGTAACCTGAGACATGATAGACAGAGGATTAGTGATACTAGAATTAGCTGTCAAAATTAGTTGACAATGGCCAACTGAGGCGTCACACTTTAGGTTAACACTCTGGGGAGTGTTAACCTGTGAGCTGTAGCTACGTGCAATGATTTAAAACATCACGTATTGTATGAGGGAAGTCTGGGAGTCTCTGCTTAGTCTGCTGCTCCCGCGACCAGGTTCCGGATAAAGCGGGAGACGACGACGACGACGACGACGACGGCATTGTATGCCTGGCTAAGCGTTGGTTGTTTGTGGAGTTGGGGGTTTTGGCCTGTAATTTGCGATTTGCAAGACAACTCAAAGTTCTGTACATAAATGAAGCATTTAAAGAAAATTCTCAGAAAAAAGTACATTGCACTGACAGAGCAGGAAATAAAATACAAAGGGCAGTAAGATGAAAAATGAATTAAAGTAATGAAATTAATAATGAAATCATTGGTAGAATAATGCAGATAAGACAATGTCAGGCAGGTTTATTTATATTATAATTCAATTTTCAATGTCTACATGCTGCTTTCAGTGCATTTCCCTTGAGAGGGGGCAGTTTCTTGGGACTTTGCATCCATCACATTATACGCAAGTATTTTGTAGTGGTAAATATGCGCGTACAATGAATACTTTAGATAGCATGAGTATTTCACTCGTTTAAACTTCCACATGTGGACAGACACTTTTATGGCACACCTGTAGCCTTTTCCCTAACTCCATCCAAGGGAGCAAGGAGCTCTTTGCAACAGGTTCAGAGGTAGAAGAAACAAACATAACATTTTGTTCCAATTTAGCTAATTTAATCTTTATGTTAACAATTTTTCTCTTTTATGTTAACTTTGAATCTGTCAAAAAAATGTGTAATGTATGCTGACCAAAAATCTATTACTCTCTGAAGACATGGCAGTTGCATGAGAGGAGAAAAAAGATATACATTATTAATGGGTAAAAAAAAAATAAAACATAAAAAATAAAAAACTTATAAATAAAAAAGTTATAAAATAATAAAGTTATAAAATGATTCTGAAAAATAAATAATGAAATGTGTATACAAGTAAAGGAGGATGGACTACAAACTTTAACTACTAATGTTTAAATAGCAGAGTCAAATGGCACTTTAAAAAGGTTAATCTGGATTAAAACAACTTAGGGTTTTGGCAGTTTTGCAGTTTTCTCTAAGTCTGTTCCATTTGAGTGGAGTTTAACAACTAAAAGTTTTTATAACACCACTAATATCAGTCATAAAAATTTGTTGTAGCTTAAGTTCATAAAGACACACTTGAGCATTGTCTCTCCGTTTTCAGTATCATTGTGTATCATGTAATATCAGTTTTGTTATTATTATGCTGGAAATGTCTGTGAAAATTATGAACTCATCTTGTTTTTCACTCTATGCAGGTTAAACTGAAAAATGGACAGTCAATCTGGCAGGCTGTTGGAAGTTCCAGCACTAGGTCGCCCGTTTAGTCTGGGGACATTGTACAACTGCTGTTCTGACTTACTAGTGCCTGGTAAGAATTACCTCTTCTCCTTTTTATCAATGTTTAAAACAAGAAGCAAACTAAGGAATATTACAGAGTTCATTGTTATGAGGCTAAAAATATTTTTAGCCAAGTTGCAGAACAAAGAACAAAGTAGGCTATCATAAAAGTTTAAGAGATATACTTCAAGTATATTAAAACCTTAAATTCAAAACACTGTTTACAGATTTCTCATAATACACACTAGAGCACATTGTCTTCTAATCTATTGATCAGTTTCTGTGCTCATTGCGGGCCATTGTTCATACTTTCACCAGTGGACAGGGCCCCATGTATACTTTCATTTGTTTCCTCTAGAAGCTAGTAATTGGAATCATTGCCGACTTTCACAATATAATATATTTTTTGTTGAGTCTGGGTACACTTACTATATGCATCAATGACCCTTGGCAACGTGACCCTCATGCTGCTTCAGTACTTAAGGTCTGCTGGGAACATGTGGTGGGGCCCTAGGTCAGGGATGTATTCAATTCCCATCTTCGGAATAGCTTCTCCGAACTTCCAGGGGAGGCTGGGCACATGGAGTCTAAGTTTACTATGCTTTCTGTCTTTATTGTAAATACAGTCACCCGTTACGTGCAGCCGTTAGGGCTGCAATACCCGCTGCAGCAGCAATTCCCAAGCCCTGTGGAGAAGACTGGGAGTAAAGCTGCGTTCACACCAAATGCAGCAGGAGAAGCTAGTTTACATGCAAAGTCAATGGTTGACGCGCCGCAAGGCGCAGCAAAATTTCCCGCAACGCGTTTTGAGCAGCAGGCGCAGCGCGTCTGAGCAGCTGAAACAGCACATTGGGAGCGTTTAAGCATCTGACGCATGCAACGCGCTACAAACGTGCTGCTTCTCGAGATGGAAAAATTGAACTTTTGCTGCTCAACGCAACGCATCAACCAATCACATAAGCTGATCTGGCTGAGCTGAGGGGGCTGGCAGCGAGACAGACACATTGCTGATGATACAGATCACCATGATCACTCCTCTGAAACAGTTTATTAACGCCTAAATTAACTTCTTAAAATGCTGAAATCTGCCAGAAAAACATGTTCACTTTTTATTATCCTGCTGCTTGCCTGTAGTTTGGATTACGTACATGACATTACGCCTTCCAGCTGCAGCGGTAAACCGCAAGGAGGCGACTGGGCCAGAGGCTGCTGTTTAATGGGATTACTGACAGCTGCTTCAGCTGCTCAGACGTGCCTCGCCTGCTGCTCAAAACGCGCTGCAGGACCTTTTGCTGCGCCTTGACGTACGTCAACTATTGACTTTGCATGTAAACTAGCTGCTCCTGCTGCCTGGGAGGGATTTCGAGAGGCCATGGAAAGACACTTGGCTGGCATCAAATAGATTCTGCCAAAATGTCCTGAACCTTCAGAGGGGGAAGCAATGCTTACTTACATTGTTTTTAGTGGGAGTGGGGACCTATGGACCCTGAATGAGCACATTAGACGGTGAAAGAAATACTTTGACCATCTCCTCAACCGGGCTTAAAAAACCCTCTGGGATAAAAGTGTGAGGGCTCAAAATGGTAGAATTCTCTTAGGACAAAGTCAAGACACTGCAGACGATTATCTTCATTTGCACGGCCGGAACTGGGGGGGAAAGGTTTTTTGACATGCTGTCCAAAAAATTCACAATATGGTGCTCACTCTCTTCTTGAAGTTATTTCCCCCTGAAGACAACACACTCATCTCAGATGTATTTATACCTTTTTGTAACATGATGTGAATGTGTGTGCACGACAGACTGCTGCCTTCTGGACTGTGTGGAAACTAACTGGAATGAATGTGTTGAAATAGGACAGAAACTTTCATCCAAGTGTAGCAGAAAGTGTGGCTCTCACTCCATGGGTAAATTTACCTGGACCTCACTCCCTCACTCCCACGCTGAAAAGGATTGTATGTGTGTGTGGGTGTGTGTTTGTAGGTGTGTGTGTGTATGATAGCATTATGCATATCTAGGAAATCTGTGTGGAAAGTTGTGTTGCTTAAGCTTTTCTACATACCTAAAAAGGAAAAAACATGCTATTGCCAAGATTCTGTGGCACGTAAACTGTTCTCTAATCTTTTGCTCACAATGCAGCTACCATAAACTGTGTGCATGCCTCTTTTATGCATATTACCAAGTATGGAAAAGGCTTTTTTTACTGAAGAAAAAAAAACTAAAATATAGAACCTACGCAAATAGACACAAAATAGACACACTTAAGGCTGGGTTCATTCATCTCGAAGACTGAAAACATCAAGTTAGTAAAAAAAAAAAAACCTCCACATTGGAAGGGATTTGGTGGTGGATGACATCTGCCTCTTTTCGGGCTATCGTGGCCTCTAACATCATATGGAGGTCGGGGACAGTGCCCCTGGCAGACTGGGGTAGTGGTTCCCCTGGGATAGAAAGGGATAGAAGAATGTGTTCCAATGTGTTAGGGTATAGCTCCCCCAGGAATGTCAATGCTGCATGCTGAATGTCAATGCAGGGTGCTGTGGAGGATAATCTGGCTGACACCCTCTGGCGGGTGCTTGTGAGTTTTGGGCACCCGGAGAGGGCATTTGACCATGTCCCTCATGGTGCCCTTTGAGAGGTGCTCCAAGCGTACGGGGTAGGCGGTCTTTCACTAGTACGCCTAGTCAGAGTCTGATTTTGGGACCAGTGGATTAGCTCCATCCTCTTTGCAGATGACATGTTTCTGCTGGCTCCCTCTTGCCAAAGCCAACAGATTACACTGGAGCAGTTCGTAACAGAATGCCAGCCACAGTTCTCTGCCTTAAAAATGTGGCTTGTCCCCTTCAGGTTAAAGGATAGTTCCTACCTCAAGTGGAGAAGTTTAAGAATCTTGGGGTCCTGTTCATTAGTGAGGGGAGAATGGAGCAGGAGATCGATAGAATGATTGATGCAGCAGCTGCAATAATGTAGACACTGCACCGATCTGTTGTGGTCAAGAGAGAGCTGGGCAGAAATTGAATTCAGTTTATTTATGTAGCGCCAATTCCCAACACATAAAAAAATAATCCTAACACTCCCCCCTAATAAGGTAACATTTTTCCAGTTACCTTAAAACAAAACTTTGTATGTCAAAAACCCATTCATGTATGTTCATGACCAGGAAATCAAAATAAAAAGAAAAACATCAATAAAATCATTACATTTAAATGATCTGTTTTTTATTGAGCAGAATGTTTCAGGTCTTAATCAGAAAATATCAAACATGTCCTACGTTTCAATGCCTGGCAGTTGAAAGTTTTCTGTAAAAGAATATAATCCTGCCCTCCATAAGGTATTTTAGCACATTATTCTCCATATAAACTCAAATTATTGCAATCGAGTTCAAATTCGTTATTCAGAGCCCTACTGCCCATAACAACAAATTAAGCATAGTTTTTTCCAAAGTTATAACTATATTTTTAGTTTAAATGGCATGTAAATGGCATGTACTTATATAGCGCCTTTATTCCAGTCAGGAGACTTGACCAAAGCCGTGCTTTACACTACATTCATTCACCCATTCACACACACACACTGATGGTGGCAAGCTACATTGTAGCCACAGTGGCCCTGGGGCTCACTGATTGCAGCGGGGCCACCGTGACACTGGCGCCCACTTCGGGCCCCCTCTTGACCACCATCAGTAGATAACGCAGGTGAAGTGTCTTGCCCAAGGACACGACTTAGATCACTGAAAGTCGGAGCTCGGGCTTGACACCATCAACTCTTGCACGGCAAACTCCTACATCCAACACCACTGTCAGATGATCCCCTGACAGTTTACGCTTTTTAGCTGTTCCCCATTGAAAGTGATAAAACGTTTTTGAATTTCAGGCGAATCCAACAGCTCGGCGCTGATTTTCCCTTTCAAATCCCCTCGTCAGGCTTAGTAGGTTTGAATGTCAGTGTATAAAAAGGAACGTAATGCCCGTGTTGACCTTTCTGTATGGAGTTGTGTGTGGGAGTCTGCAACTTGCCTTGGAAGAGAAAATCTCTGTCGGAGCATCGATCCTCTCCAAAACGTCAAAAAAGTTTATTGTCAATGTTGGGATCATTTCATCAGGAAAGGGCCACACTATCCCCCTGTTACCACAACTCTTATCCAAAAGATTTTTGGGGCCCAGGTGTCTCCTACACCCCCCAATTTAAAAGTCTTTACCTGTGTCATCAGCATCAACATAGGGGCAAAATGAAGCAGTGTTGAAAAAAAGTTGATTCTCCCTGCAAGTGGGACATCGTATTTAAACCTTCCTCTGTTCAGAGCACAGGATTGTACCTTGGCTAGTTTCTACATTCCTAAAGCTCAGCAGCTCAAAGTTCCTGAAACTGATGAATTCAACTATATGCAAAAAGACTTGGCATAGTCCATAGAAAACGTTTCCATAAAAAAGGACGGTGTAAAATCTGTTTAAAAGTCTTGTTTACACCTTGTGTTCATGTGGAACCCTGACCAGATCCAAATATTTGCAGGAAACATAATATGCTTACATATATGCTTTGTCTGATGAGCTATTAAGCTAAGTATACATTTCCATCTAATGTTATATTGATTACAGCTGTAGGTGATTTAAATTCAGGTGTTCTCATTACTATGAATTCCATAAACAAGAACTCCAAGAACAAGAACATTTTAAACAATAAAAAAGTGTTCAAATGCAATTTTTCTGAGTCTCAAATATTTTATTTGCATTCAAAAACTATTTTCTATGATTGAAAACGT